>JAQFYB010002741.1:0-22703 GCA_034694085.1 Pogonognathellus longicornis
ATACATAAATCAATGCATGCTTATTCTTATCAATACGGACAAGATTGTCCAAATATTATATTACATATTTTTACACTAACTAAACATTTTTTGCATTTTCTTCGCTTACTTTCCAATATTCCAAAATCCTCTCTTCCCATCTCACTAATATCTATCTCTGTTCAAACTAAAGGTATACACTAATACTACTGAATCGTTAGCTTAAGACTTGGGGATTTAACGTGACGACTATATTTAACCGCACATGTTTATGCTTCCTTTTCCACTTCTTTTATGATGTCTTTCCACAACATTGTGCCACAATCAGATTATCTGTAGTTCACCTGCAACACTTGAACTCAGTTGACAGACTCCAGTCTCAGTCTTACATAAATTCTAACACAAGCCTTATACAATTGCAACGTATTTACCTTTCCTATCCATTGAAGCATGTCTGTAATGTATCCACATACATAATATCCCTATAGAATATTTAAAATACGAGATACAAACACATGTGCTTGGGTTAGGTCTTAGGTGATAGGTAGTTGTCAAACTATATGGAAATGGAATGCTGTACAAAGTACGAAAAGACTGAGCTCAGAATTCGTGAAGTCATTTCCTTTTGTTTTCATAAGATTTGTGCATTGCATTTTGCGTGTGCTCTTCAGGCATTTCAGGCATATTCTGACGTGTATTAATTATTGCAGTCACCAACACACTCTTCATTACCAATTCGTTTACACACATTTTTTCCAATTTAGATGAATGAGAAATTATATTTTGCTACGAATCGTGATCTGTGAGCTTGAAATTCACAATTTCGATCAATTTGCTTTAGTTAATACGCCGGAAGCTGTGAATGTTGACTACAATATAAGCACGTTTTTGACAATCTTTTTGAAGTATAATATATTAGATGCTCATCGACATTAGTCGACAAACATAGGTAATGTCTTTATGAGAATTCATAAAAATCTTACCTTTAGCTACAAAACTTATATCACATAACCGAAGAAGAACATGCGTGGAGCAAATCATTAATCTCATGTACCCCATGCTCAAGAAAATGATAAATGGAAAGCATTTTTCAGATTAGTTTAGGTACACAGCAAGTCTTTTGCACTGGTGCATAATATTACATACTATTACATACTTTCGAATTCTTAAAATCAAATAAGACAGTGCATAAATATAATAGTACGATGAAAGGACAGTGTTATATAGGAGGTTCATAGTTTTCTCATGTCATGTCATTACATTTATGATTGCATAAACATGGCTCGTCTGCCAAAACAAGGAACATTTATGACAAACGAGGATGAAATCCTCTTGCCATAAGCAGACACCATGTGCTCGCCAAACTATATGCAGTGACAGCACCAAGATGTGTATCTAGGTACATGAAGCAATTCATAAGACATGCAATATGCAACGTGTATGTAGGCATTTCTGTATTGCTGTACAGACAGAGCTACCTGCAATGTTTCTAAAGACAAGTGTAGAGAGGAGATTTCTCACCGTGTAACCTGGGCCTATGGGTTTGGTATTTCACAGGCAATTTGAATACCTACTATTCCTACGAGTGCCGAGTGTAGCCTTAGCACCAACAACAACCCACCATGATAGGTATCCAAAGGAGATAGAGATATTATATCTTTTTATCTATGCTCCGCACACAACACACCATGCTAAACTTCTTATCCAGATTATGGATTAGGCTTTAGTGCATTGAGAAAAGTGGGAGCAGAATGCTTGGAAAACAGGCACGTTTCGCTTTACAAAGTTTTGGCAACTGAGACAAATTTTTCACTTAGCACTCCTCCTCACTCGCCATAAATTTTCCAGAGCAAAAATGCAAGTCGAGTAAAGCATGAAAAAATTGCCAGGACACTTAATTTGACGTACAACGAGAGATTTACATGCGTATGGGCTTATTCATGTATGCATAATGTTTGTGTACGTACTGTTGCTCTGTGTTTTTAGTCGGAGTGTAGTTATCTTCCTGTAGTTTCTCCAGATTGATGTAACAGTAGTATACGAGTACGTAAACAACGGCACAGGAAAGATTACAGTTGCATTTCATTCATGCATATTATACAAAAGTAGAGCATTGTATAGCCGTGTACCTACACTACAATTCTTGTAGTACATACATTTTGTATACACATAGAGATACTCATATTTTATGTAGGTATGTGCATATCCGAATAAGTATCATGTATTACATAAGGAAACTGAATCAAATGATTTCATTACACACTTGGAACTGTATCTCGTACATTATTAGTTGTTTTCCGACAATAAATAAAGGATGAGACATCACAAGACGGCATCCGATGAAAACATGTGATAAGTATAAGGAGAAAGCCTTTATGGCTTGAAATGAAGAGTTGCTGTAAGTTGTAACTTAGTGCTATAATACATAATACTGCATACTGTATGGAAGCAATGTTGTTGGGAGCCAATAAACTTACCTTTGACAGCAGCTCTAACAACATCTAACACCGACAGCGTTGGTGGCAATGGCATTAATGTCTGATTTTGGAATTCTGGATCAACCTCTTTGCCAAAGTGTGCTGATGCAGATGAAGATGAAGATGAAGATAGTGGGGGAAAGCCTCTGCGAGTCTTCACCGAACGCTTTGCAGTGGGGATTGATTTGTAAAAGAAAACTCGTGTGTCTAAAGTTCGCAGCCTGCGTAAACATCGACCAATAGCCTTTACCTCAGTGGTAGGCGAATTAGAGTCAATGAGAACAGAAACTGTTTTCCCCTCCAGTGTCTTTTTTCCTTTAAAAACAGTTTTGACAAGAACCTGTGCTTTAAAATTGGGAAGGAGAGGTGTCGGTGTAGGATAGCTCGTAGAGCCATAGTAGCTGCTTGGATTAAAGTTTGAGTTTATATTTAAATTTGCTTGAATGTCGCTCTCCCGTCGTCGTTTCTTTGTGAAATTGTAGTAGTAGTAAAATTGGCTTTCGTAACTACTGAGCTCAGATGAAGGAGCCACAGGCACCTCGAGAAGCTCCAGTATTTTCCCAGCAAAAATGATTTGAGAGTGAAAAACTGTTTTGGAAATGACGGTAGCATTGAAACACCCACTGTGCTGACTGTTGTGATTTGTTGTTGTAGAGGAGCTTCTGCTGTTTCTGTTGTTGATATTGCTACTGCTGTTACTGCTACCACTCCTGCCTAAGAATCTCCTCGTGTTCGAGTCCAAGTCTCTTGTCTTTGTAGTAGTAGTGTTGTTAATGCTAATGCTAGACCTTCCTACCTTATTATTATTCCGGGCAGATTCAGAATGATAATACGAAGCCGGAGTCATAGCAGTCAAAGATGTGGGGAAATGCCGGAAAGAAAGGCTTTCATTTGGAAATGTAGTTCTGCCAGTCGAAGAAACAGAGCTGGAGTCTTCATAGTTTGAACTTAAACTTGCTCTTGCAGTATTACTCCCACCTCTTTTACTGCTATTGATATTGCCTGTATTGTTATTACTTGTTGTTGCACTGTCGCACGTACACATTATCATCATCATGATTAATACTGCCCTTAAAATTGTTATTGTTGCACTTAAGGGGCTCATTTGCCCGTGCCAAGTGTTCGGCTTCTCCATTATTACCTTTTTAATGGCTTTTAGTAGGTGTTCTTCAATGACCGTGTGCTGTATTAGCGCTTCATAATGGCAGATGTTAATGCAATGCATGCACAAATTGCGCCCATTTAAATACGACGTATTGTATGTGTACAGGAATCAACCTACCTGAGTTCAGTCTATTACATTTGCATGTAGGTATTATACATACAGTTCTGTACAAAAGTAAATTACACACTGTGCAAGCTAAAAGTACTAACTGTTGTACATTGTAATATTCAGGAGTATATTGCTGGCGTCTGCAGAGTCTGCACAGTAAGTTCACAGATACATTACACTAACGATCACTCTTGATCAGATGAAGTTTATTACATTGCACACTGATTTCAGCGTGTTGACTTGTTGACCTAAAAACATTCTGATTTATAATGATTAGTATAAGTACGAAACGAATGTAACTGATCACTCACGCTATAACACTTAAGACATTGAGAGCTTTGAAATTGAATATGATTATCATAAAATTCAGCTCATCAAAAAACAAATAATATGTTGGGGAAGGTGCGGTAGACACTGTGTAGTAAACAAACAGTCCAGATTGTTGATTATTTAGATCCTTGAAAAACTAACTGTGTTTTACATTAGGTACCTACCTAATGGAAAATATACGGTAGGTGCACAATTATCAGTTTATAAAATATGTGCATGGGGAGTTTATTAGAAACGGAGGTGTATAAATATTGTTGAATCTTGAGTTGTCTGTCAAAAAGTAAATGTTGGAGTAATAAATTTTTTTGTAGCCACTTCTAATTCCCATATAGTTCTAGATTTAGTACTATATATAAACATTTATAGTCCAGTTAAATGTGTTCAGGATCTGCACGAGTTCTTTCAACGGGTTAATTTATCCTTTTAGCTGTGTAGTAGATAAACCGGTGGTTCTAGTAGAAGACGCTATGGCCTAGTACTATGTATTACTGCGTTTGAGGAGATTTGCATTGGAATTACTTTGAATGTAGCATGCAGAGTGGAATTGTTGAGACAATGATGGTCTAGTAAGTTGAACGGAGCACTTTAAAAGAAAAAGGGAACTGATGAGATGTTTGTTTTGTAGCTGAATGTCCTCGCTTATTTTGTTGTGCCGTAAAAGAAGTAAAATCATGCAGCTCGACCAAGAATTAAATAATGTTTGTGATTCACTAAATGGAAATTACTGTTGAAACAATACCATAAAATTAAATGTTACAAGCAAACGCAAAAGTCAGAGTTGTATAAAATAGAATAGAGAGATCCGAGTAGCGAACAAGGAACAAAGCGTCTTCGCATTTAAATTTAGATGGGAATAAACAAAGAATGTGACTAAACTTAAATTAAATGCGGAACACTACACTGTGAGAGAGTGTATCTGTAGTTGAACATTTATTTTGAATATTTAAATGGGTCTCCTTTCTGCATTGGTCCTTTTGGAAGACAACCTAATAGTTTGGAGTTCACAGTGTAGCTCTGGAGGACATACATAAATGGACTGTGTATGCTGTGCGAGTGTGTTTTCTTGAAGCGTCGCAGTCACAGGGACACCCATGAGACCAAAATAATATTCTGTTGCATGATATGATCACATCCTATGTATTTCATGTTTCCCATTTTTTGTGTTTATTGTGTCCGCAGTCATTGTATGTGGTGTTACATGTCTTTGGTATGTCAGCTTATTTAAATTGTAAGACGGGAGATGAGGGATGACTACAAGACAGCATGAATATATACTGTAGGTTTGTCTTACTTTTCTCTTTTCGGGCATCTACAAATACAAGGCAAGGTGACAAAAAATCACAGATGATAGAAAGCACCGGTGAGTTGTTCCAGCACAAAAGTTTAGCCTATAATTTAAATAAGATGAGGCTGACGATGTGAATGATGCTGCCTTTTAAGTCCAATTTCCACAAGTACTTTCCTATTTCGCTACACACAATATGTGTGAATACATTACTTCACTTTAACACATCTGCAACGTGTACCTACCTAATACATATGGATATAGTGTAATACGGATTATCCAGTACATTCAGGCCCTGACACGGACAGGATGATGTAAACCATATATTTATAAGTACAGATAGTTTAGTGGATTCATGAATTTGATGAGCACACTAACACACACAGCAAGTGAGCGGTGGACGATGTTGGATGTTCACAAGTCATTCTTCCTTTGAAAAGTCAACTCAAGAGTTTGTCACCGTCACAAGAAGCGACACTACAACTTTGTTTCTTTCATTAAACAGTCAAGTCACTTGAACTTTGAAGAAAATTCCCATCCGTTCCTATCTCAAAGAAACTAACTCAACCCGATAGAATGGAACCCAAAACTACGTATGTAAACGAGAACCTTTTACTTTTACACTTAGTCCGTTGAACATAAAGCCGCTGAAGTGAAGTGAATATCAGTCTCAAGTCAACTCAAGGTGTCACGCAGTTACCCATGACTCTTTCAATTTCACAAACCTTTCCTCTTCACTCTATGTGTTTAGACCTCATGACGACACACATACACAAACAGACACTCACAAGGTACTAGCTATTTCAGAATGCTACTTTGATTCACTTTTAATATGTACTTAGGAACGCTACTTAGTAATACATTCAGTGGTTTATGTACGAAGTGAATACTTCAACATTGTCCTACCAACTGAAAGCGAAAGTACTTGAGAAAACTTTTAAATACTTCTACAAACTCACAAATAACTGAAAACAATCACATCGGAGGGTATAGGTATGTAGGTACTGAGTGGTCTTTACACAGACCAGACAAGACAGACACGACACGAGTGGACAAGGCAATGACAACACACCAAAACACTCGAGTCTCTTCCTTTTGGTGTTTAGGGAGGCGAGATTATCGTATTCGGATGCTTTTGCCTATTGTTGTATCTTGTCACCTGTTGTTTGGGTTGTGTTTGTGTGGATTCTTATAAGAGCCACTTATAAGGAGCAATGAGAGGGATACACCTCAATTTACATGAGACGTTAACTTAGTGTGTAATGTGTGTGTACCTGTATTTATGTGAATACGTATCTAATGCAGACTACACTACGGACACAAGTTGTGTGTACGTTTTGGCTATGAATGCGTAGTTGAATAGATACATCGTTTCGTTAGTTTACAGACTGTTGATGTGATGTGCTTGAATCTCAAATCTCAAATCTACTAGTTGCCTTTATATCTTTTCATTGAATTCAACATACCTTCTTCGTACTTGACTAAGTTAAGTAGGCACATCGTGCAATGATAGTAGGAGTAAACTCTGTGCGTCTCGTTCCGTACGTTTTTAGTAATGGTTCATCCAAGAGAATGAGACACATAGTTAATACACTATACAAAAGGCACATTACAGACTACTATGATATTGAATGTACTAACTAAATGTAAGTCCGACCAACAAGAGTAGTAGTTTA
Source organism: Pogonognathellus longicornis (assembly GCA_034694085.1). NCBI lineage: Eukaryota > Metazoa > Arthropoda > Collembola > Entomobryomorpha > Tomoceridae > Pogonognathellus > Pogonognathellus longicornis. The sequence continues at coordinate 7,021 of JAQFYB010002741.1, forward strand.
ATAGCTTTGCTTCATCTTCATCTATCTCCCTGTATAGTACAAGTACATTGCTGAATGTGTGTGTGTAGTTAATGCAGAAAGAGGCGAAAGGAGGAGAAGAATCAAGTCAACATGAGATGTGTGTATAAAGAAGACGAAGAAAAAGACTCGACATTCAACCCAAAGGGTTCGACTTCACTTCACTTGCCTTGACTTACCTAACTTAGTTCTCTCACTGTGTGCTGTCTTCATGTTCCAGTGTGAGTGAGCAATACATTTGTAAGTCTCTTCAAAGCAGTTTGTTACTTTTATTTTGAACCCTCCTGTGAAGGAATACATACTATTTGCTTTTTCTTTTTGGATTTTTTGAATTCTTTATCAAAATAGCTTCTGTTCTGTTTGTTTGGATCATGTGTCACTTCGTCTTTCAACCGTACAAATACGAGCAAGATAATCTGCTGAAGTCATTTGCTCTTGTAGCATTCATCTGAGCATATCGCTCGGGTCTTTGAAGGCAATTAATTTTGTCGTGAATTAATATAAGCTGGGATTTAGGCTTCATCGCTGTAATTAATTATATACTAAAGCAGCTATCTCTACTAGCTTTACCAATGCATTCTTTTTGTTGATGAAAAAACTTTTGATATAATGATATAATCAAACAAATGATCACAAACAATGCAAAAAAAGACTAGTTTAGTCTATCTTATTTACTCTATCGTTCTAAACGAGTAGTAACTAATGCCAATAACCTGATTTACATTACTGGAGCAAAAGATTTATAAGGCTGCAGCATCAGCAACATCCCACTTATGTTCCACGGAATAAAGACGTAATTAAATATATGTTTTTGGACATTTTATCTATAGATCCTTTCTACCGTCATCCAACCCTGCAGACTGTTCAAGGATGGCTTAAACAAACTACACATACTACATACATACCTACATGCATACTACTACACACGAGATAGAAAGCATTATTATCTTTATCATTATAATTATTATTACTATGTATCCCTAATAGTATGTATTAGAATGTATGTACAACATTATGTAGGTATATACTTGCTGCTACCACTACAAAAGCTTCTCTTATAGCTTGGAGCTATCAAAAGTAATCATCTTCGCAATATTATTATGTACATGTCGTGTGTACAGAGCCTTTAACACCAAATAGCCATAGATGCCCGTATAATTACCGGTATACTAACTAATATACTTTACATGAGGATTGTTCAATTCAAGACTCAGGTACTTTTGCTAGCCGAGTGGATTCAATAAGCAAAGCAAGAGCAATGATGATGCTTTTGTGTTAAGTGTAGTGTGTGGGAGTACAAAATGGAAAAACATATCGGATTCATGTCTGCACGATTCATCTCATCTTCATCTACTGCTGCAGTTCGAGTTGCACCATCTTCTTTCTCCTTTAAGTTTCAATTGTAAAATGTATTCATTACGCACTGATCCCATCCATTATGTACGCACTAGCGTCAGTTCATATATGTCGAACGTGTATTTTTTTTCTTTGTCAATACGGAGATACTATGCTATAGTAAATGATAAACATACTTTTCGAGTGAATCACAACAACATTGATGTATATGGTATGTCTATGTACTGGTGAGGAAAATTAAGGTGTATATGAAACGAGTGCAGTGTGCTTAATACATAATGATAGTATGTATTTTTTATGCATAGAACTCTCCCCTGCAGTGCAGTGTGTACACACAATATGGTAGTTTAGAGTTATACTGTCTGTAGTACAAGTAGAGGTGACATTGGTAAGTATGTCGGCTAAAGCATCTTTTGATTTGGTATGTATGTGAATGTTTGCAGATTTTATCAAACAAAAAGCAAATAGAGTATCTCTAATGGATTTTTGATCTATTGATCTTAATTTGTAAATGAGTACCTATAAAATTTATGTAAGATAAGAGCTGGAATTTCCAGCACAGGATTTTTACAAAGTACCTCACTCATTTATTTCTTGCTGCCCACTACTACTAGGAATCTAGTAGTAAATGTCCAATAGAGAGAGAGAGAGAGAGTGAGACAGATTTAGTCATGGGATGTTTTATATTGTTTTTGTTGTGTCTCAGCTAATTATGAACTATAAAGTACTCTCTCCACTCTCAGTCTCTCGTAAATCTCTTCTCGCTTCCTTAAAGTATACAAGTAGGAGTAAAGACTTCAATTCATTCTCAGTGGACTTCCTATAAATTTACAATATCGTCTTGGCCTTAATGTATTGGTCCTATGAGATACTTGCCTAAACAAATGTAGAGTTGGCATTACAAATGTAATCCATGATATTCAGTTCAATCTTTCCAATCCATTCTTTTTGTGTGATATGCACTAGTGTCAGAATTCTGTACCTTGCTTTCAAGTATTAAAAAATATGAGCGTTGATATTCTCGGTATGCCTTTAGTGTAGGTACTGTGTGTACTTAAAACATTTCTCTTCGTATTATATCATTCATGCGGGAGGGAGCGGTTGTACAAACCTCTATGAGCCATTGAAGGCATGTCGTACACCACAAGAACATGAGATATGATATTTCTTGTGCCAAAAGAAGATTAAATGGAGTACCCGATCGTTAAATTTATAGCTGTGTGTTCTGTGTGTTATATAATCGAATGGTGTAGTTAAATCTATCTATGAGTTTAAATAAAATCACATAACAGATTTCTAAATGTAAGTGTTACATTTGTTGATAAATAGTCGTAGTAAACGTTAAGAATGTAATGTTGCTAAATGTTTATTTACCTTTGGCAGCCCAACCAATAAGTGAAGTGTATGAACTTTACCTTTTTATTACCAGAACATACACAACCAAATATTTCCTGTCCATAAATGTTTTTTCTAGCACATTAACCAGGTAGATAGATACATAAACGAAATTCGAAATTCGAGAATCAATTAATCATTTCTTTATATAGAATTATAGCTTCCAGCATAGGTTAGGTAGTATGTAGAATTTAATTTAATGAATACTTACGAAGAAATTAATTCTAAGTTACTTTCGATAATAGTTCAAATGATTCATGATGTATGCTTCAAAAACACGTGCCATTTTAAATCCCAAAAAATTCGACTTTTTACTACATTCTTATCTACAATGGCATCCTCAAAATATTGGTTTGCCTAATTGTTGTGTACCATTGGGAGTTGTACACTTTCCATGCAGGATATAATAACGTTTTACTATGTATAACAGTAAGTAAAAGAATGCATATGATAGGTTTCGGTTTGTTTTATCAAAGAGAAAAAGACATGGAGATTGATTCATTGTTTGTACAGATATAAATGAGGGGCAAGAAAATAGCTATGATTATTTATTTGCGAGATAAGCTAAAAAGCCACGCAGCTAAGAAAGTGTTCTTCCATTCTGACTGCAGACAAACCCTAGTGAGAAAATGGAATAAACATGTTCCACGACATATCAGGCACAATTTAGCTTGCTATTCTTTAAGTGAAATAATTGTATTCATGCACTTTATACACAGGAGTGACAAGAGAAAACCTACGTTCTTCGTTTATATGACCATGCTCCTTTATGGAACAATTGAGAACGCATTCACGAACAATATGAGTCTTTTTCGTTTATAAGTTTATAACTTGCTGCTAAGTGCCAGCAGTTACGGGTTTCAATACAGGAAAAAGGCGACACATCTAAATTATAGTAGAACGCTAGGTAGACATCATAATATGCATTTCAACCCTTGCGTACAAGTATTTACTTATTCAACATAGTATGAGGATTTCAAAGCTTGTTTTAGTAATGTGTGCAGTCGTATGCAAAAGCACTCAATTGAACTTGACTGTCATAAATCTTGCAAATCGTAAACTTTCCTGACTTACATACAAACTGAATTTTTCTCACTGACTTATTTAAAAAGAGACTCGCAATTCGACTCTATTTCCTTTTCCTCCCTTTCTATTACAGCCTATTAGTGCTGGCTTACAGCGTATTAAAGAACGAAAAACATGTAACGCTTTTCTTATTAGGAGAAATGTTTTACACACACATATACACATTGCAGCTAGTATTGCATGTAATGAATGCGATGGATAATGATACAATGATATAATGGGAGTGCAACCTAGAATTCAAATTGTGTTAACACTGTAATCCTGGTGCACAATTGTAAGATGTCTGTTGTAAGGATTTCTAATGCGTATTTACATCTACATGCGAAGAACATAGATTCTAACGCATCATCAAAGAATCATCTCACACAGCTTGACTTATTACAACACTATGCTAATCTTCAATTCAACGCAATGTATTTAGACAAACTGGTGCAACTCACATCACAGACACAGCCTGGTTGATTTCATTCGATTCTGACTGCACATAGATGTAATACCATCAACCATGCTCTGAGGCAATGATGACTTTTACATTAGCATCAGACGAGGATTAAATATTAGCATTGTGTAAAATGGAGTATTATTTTATTATACATACCTAGGTATGTCTGCTTTTTAAGGTCCATGACTTTTGGTTATAATATTATCATTGTGTGAGACTGCTACATACTAGTAGTAATGTAAGTAAGTGCCACTAATACAATCATAATATAAATGCACACTGTTACTTATTTGGACGAAATAGACGGATATAGCGATATACGCCTCGGCGTTTCACTGCAATTGAGAATTTACACTGATCTTTTATTCCTTAATGGACATTTAATGGACCACCACAGCCAAACTGGTAAACTAAAGCTTTTGATGCACATACACGCATAAAACAATCTATTTCTGCCTACGCATTATACATACATAGACATTCATTGCAATTGCATTGCTAACTAAATAAAAAGTAACAGAACACAAACACCATAACACATTATGTACATAACATCGCTTGCTTGTGTTTGTGCTACACTAACTCGCCCTGTGAGTCTGCACCATCGTTGTGTTTAACATTATCCATTGATGTGCATCAGATTTAAATCTTATGGATGTAAAGCTAGTAGTTTTATAAGTTTGGTGTTTGTGTATCTGTTTCTGTATGGATATTTCATTAAAAACCTGTCCATCTATTCACAGCGACAAGAAAAACGTCCAAAAGTGAATTTCATTCTCAGCTCGTGTGGATAGACGTTATGTGCATTTCTTCATGTTTCTTCAACATTGACATTGATAACTATTCCGGGTTATCTAAAACCATTTACTATAGTACTACTCGCCTACTTACTTTGACTTTTAACACAAGTTCATAGATCTTGTTACCGTTAGACTAAGTATAAACCGGATGCTTTAGCAGTCATGAAAGTTTTTAGGAAATTTTGGCTGATGTCTGCAAAGAAAATTTATGTCATGCTTTCAGGCACCTTTTCCTCCTTTATAGCAGCACTATGTTGGCAGTTGGTTCCACACTGTTTATTGGCGTGATTATTTTATTGACTGAGACAATAAATATACCGCTGTTTGTTTTGTTGGGTCGGTAGGTACAGACTGCAGCCTTTGCTGTTTATATCCGATTAAGACCTTCGTCGTTTGTAAAGTAATTCTACGAGATCGTATTTATTTGCAAGCATTTAGATCACACGATAACATTATGTGACGAAAATTATTGCTGTAGGTGAACTACCAGTATCTTTATTGGGCCAGTTAGTTTTTACGAAAGCACTAAGTTGTATTCAGCTACAATATCTTGACTTTCTTGACACTTCTGTCTGTAATTTAGACACAGCGAAGTACAGATAATAAGCATATAGCGTGTATAGTCAATTTAGTCTTATTTTTATTTATGTAATGTGCGTACTGTTCCAAGGTATTCAGTCCAACTTTCCAGTTTTTATATGAGCTTATAAGCTTTTGTGCGTAGGATGTACAAAACATAATAATACTTATTTGGATTGAATTTAACTTTACTTGACCAATTATTGCAGGTTACTTATTTACAATTTGAAAACATATGCAGGTAGTTTAGTCGTTAGTGTATCCATTATACACACACTAGTTCAGTTAGCAAGAAAAATGCTTGCATATATTATACGCAATGACCTCCAGCAAGAAGTATTGAATGTTGTATTTTCTTTTATGTTCAATGAGATCGTTTTTTACTTACAAAATACTAAGAAAAACAACTTGAGTTGATAAATCGTTATTATTATCGTTGCATTTATTAAATGATAGCTTATCAAAATCAAGCTTGTCTTACAGACCAATGCTAAGTACTAATTCACATTTAGATAGTGCTTTAAATTATTAGCTTTTACAGCAGTGTATGCTTGTGTTTCTGGGTTCGCATAAGTAATTAGTTATTGTTATAGTAGGTGTGAGTGACTACAGTCATTGCATTCGTGAATAGTTTTATCGCAGATGTTTTAGTTTTAAATGCAAAACGTGTAAAATACTGTTGAATGTGTTGTAGAGTGTAGAGTCGGAGTGTGAGGATTGTGGAGGCACGTTTTGGGCTTTTGGTGGAAAATTCGATGCAAAGTATACTGCTGTGGTATTAACTTTCGATTTTTTCCACAACGGAATTTATTTATCACCAGAATTTGGGTGGAACCCGTTTGCGCTTCCTTGAACGTCCTTCCTGATATCTTGGTCTACAATGTTGCATTCAACTTGAACCCGCACACTCGACTTTAGTCCATCCAAAATGTACTTTAAAGGTGAGTCCACACTTGAATTCGTTAGTCTGTATTTCAATTTCATCACGACTCTCATGTATCAAGAGTTAAAACTTTTTTTATGCACAAAATTTTAGATATCTCTCCATACAATTACTGTATGTGCTCTTATGTGTCGCCACACGTCCACACTGTATTCATATTCTTCCTACCCAGTGTAAAATCTTTCTCTACCTACATAACATACCTGCAAGAGCGAATAGGTTTGTTAGCTAATCGAATAAGCCAACTAGAGGAAATTACTAACGTAACAAAACATCTCATTGCATCAACTATGCCTTTCTGCTCTAATATGGATTGACTGATCACCAAGTAGGTATCTGTGTTGAGATACGATACAATAAGAGTGCCTTTCAATTAGATCACTCAGAATTGTGAATGATCCACCATTTAGTTTACACTTACCAAATATCAAGTCTATATAGTTTCTCCGAGTATCTAGTATCTATCTGTACTGAACGTGCACATTATCTTGACTCTCCCCTATTGTGTTGTATATATATGCACTCTGCACTGGTAGATTTACAATGCACACGTAGATACACCATGAGCCTTGTGTAAATGTAACATTATACCGCTTTGTCGTAAAAAATGCATTTCCAACTTGAAATTAGTGATAGGATGGCTCAGCATGAGCAATTAGAAGCTTTCATACTACAGTGCATACTGCGGGAGTCTTTCTTCGGGAATGTACTATATAGGAGGAAATGATGCTGGTAAATTTTACGCACTGGTATGCATTGCATTGCATTGGCAGCACTGCATTTCACTCGACTTCATTTCATTTCTGTTTGGATTAAATTATAATATAGCAATGCAATGTGTGCTGCTTACATTTACATTATACTTACCAGTAGCTGGAGCTTCGGCTTAGTTAGTATACAACTTACTATGTTTCCTCAGCTCGGTTTTATCCAGTATTTATTCATTTTATTAAGTATGGCTGTTCTCGAAATGGTACTAGGACTACCATTATCTCATGTTATATGACGCAGAAACTGTCATAAAAATGTTTTCCGTATGAAAGAAAATATATGTACGACGACAGACGAGGCGAAGATACAAAATACAGGCACACCATGTACAGGCATTAGGAGGAAGACACGCTCCCATAAAAACGGGAGTGAGCTCAACTTGAAAATTGGTTCTGGTGGATTAGGGACATAAAGTATTCATTTCATAATTGCTATCATATCCTATCGTATTTTCTGTCGAGTTGGATTCAGATGACCACATGGTGTACTATATCAATTGCTTTGCTCTTTGATACAAACACTTTTAACTTTAAACGCCACGTATAGAGCTCTACAAAGTGTAGCTCTACACTTTTTCACAAAAGATGTATAGATGGGCGTATAAAAATTTAAATTCCTTATTACCCAGTTTCTTACACATATTTGACTTGTTATACTAAAAGCTCCGAAGTGAAAATTATTGAGGCATGGTATGCAGTCTAAGATTGAACGGAGATAATTGAATAATTGATTATACAAATAAATTGTGAGTGTTTTATTGCATCCATCTGGATTTTATGAGTATATTACCTGTACAGCATGTCTCTAGGCTACAATTTTAATAGCAACAAGACGAATCACAAATTTTCCACACCTCTTAGTTAGTACTTGTATGTATGTTTCTAATGTAGTTTAGATCAGTCGTGCTCATTTATAATATTATTGTAATGTAGATACGTAAAAGAATATACAAAATGTGATTCCTATTCCTACTAACAAATTGGGTAACACTAACATTCACAAAATTACAAACTGACAGCTACTCTTCAGTACAACTATAGAAACTATATTCAACACGACGATGAAAAGTACATTGCTCAACTTTCCTATGCATTTAATATAAATACAGATACTATGTACTATGTACCTATAGTATAAGCACTGTATTAACAAAAGTATTTATTAATTAACATAACATTACTATTTACTAACTACTAAGCATATAGTGCTTTATAATATACACTCAAATTATTCTTCCCTTTAAACTACACTATAGTGATGAGCATTCTTGTTTACAATTGCATGCAGCAAGTGCAAACAGAATAGACTAAAGTCAAACAGGTAATACAATACAATGCATGTCATGCAACAACAAAAACTAAATTGACTAATAATGTGGGTCATGTTATTGACGGAGTAAATATATTTTAGTAGCAATGATCCATCAAGCATTAGATGGTGGTGTGATAGTGAGAACTTTTGCAGGATTGAGAACATCGAGTTTAAAAAGACAGTAGGTTCCTCCAAAGACCATAGGTAGACCAAGGAAGGCACATATCAATTCTCCGGAAAATACAGGCATCCAAACAAAAAAATTGTACTTGATTTGAAAGAATGACCACCATAATCCAACTATAGGGAAGCCCAAGCATCCTACAGAAATGGCTATCATCGGAGACCGGACGAGTAAGAGTAAGTATGTAAATGCTAACGAGAAGACGAACAAACTTATTATAAGCCACCAGGAAGTAGCAGTTGTGAATAATTTATAAAATCCTTCGGAAATGACACCTGGGAATGATTCCACGCTTATTCCCTGAAAAACAATCACGCAAACATTAAAAATTGCCATACATATTATGGAGTTACGAAAAAATTTGTTATTTTACAATTTGGCATTTTGTATGTATGTATATTATATGTACATTCAGATTCAACAGTAAACTGTTGATTCATTATGCAATACAAAAGTTGCGGGTAGAATGTAATGTACATTGCAACCTTGTCACAAATACGTAGGTAATCAATTAATTATAATGTGATAATCATAATCATTAATGAATTATTAATGTACATGGCTAGACTGTGCAAAAAATACAAACTGATTTAACTAAATCCTTTCTGCATACTAATATTACCAATGTAGCAAAACCTGAATTCATTATTTTTCAAACTTTTATTATCGTTTGTAAACAACTATTTGTTCACACGACTCATCCCATGCTACCATGTTAAAAAATAACTATAAAGTGAGTCGCACTTTTCTAAGCAGATACTATAATGCAACGCATAAATAAACATCTTTTTATTCCTAGTTATTACAAGTGCAGTATGCAATGGTTTCCTCTCCAGCTATGTTTACATTTATTATCATTTTCAATCCCAGACTGATAGAGGAGGAAAGAAAACTGACGAGGAGTCATTGTTGCATTTTTTATACAAAGTTACAATTAAAAACTTTTGTAACAAGCTATTGTCTTCTATTTAATAGACCATTGCATTGAGGAAATTAACAAATTCTCCGAATGAAATAGACAAAAGTCAATATGATTGAATAATCTATCGTTGTAATAAATTGGAAATTATATTCATTCTACTTTTTTAGTAATAGGGATTTTATTATGTGCTTTCCCATATTTTAATGCCTATTTTCAAAACATATTTCGGAAATAATTTAAGAATTTTCAAATTGTCTAATTAATTGCATTGTATCTTGTATCACTGTATAAATTGTATTATTACATCAAAGGGGGTGATTATATCTATTAACCTACCTAGTTATTTAAAATTAGTGTTAAGATGGAATAGTTAATTGGTTATTGAGATTCTCAAAATTAAATTACCTTGCCAAATCCAGGTATGAATTCTGTCCAAAATAAAGATGCGATAAAAGCCCATGTGGAAATCGCAAACCATAGAACAGCATTGTTTACAGTTGTAAAGGGTACTGTTGAATATGGATTGTGTCGATAGTTTTTTGGTTTGGAAGTGGAAGTGTATAAATCCGGTTCAGAACTAGGATCTTCCACAGACTGAGCATCAAGCGGATTTGCCGGCATAGTTGTCTTTATGCTGATTACTGTCATTTTTACAGCATCATATTCCGCTTCGTGAAGTCTTTTGTGCTTTATCTGTAACAATCATAATGTTTTATAGAAAAAATTAAATGCATATATTCACGATTTCACATACATTCATATACAATTTTGTGACACAGAAGTACACTTGATTAGTAGTTTATAATTATTTTCGCAGTTTTGATTGTGAAATATTCTAAATAAATATGATCAATATAAGAGTTAGGTACACAATGCATAGTAACAAGACAGGTGAATTGCTTGAATCATAGCAATAAGTTTAGAATTCGCTATGTATTTCATGCATTATTTTAGTAAAATATGTGAGAATGTAAACAATTCAAGTGCTTTGTGCTGTCAAGAATTTACTTTTGTTTGGATCTAACATAATTTTTTATACAATATGCATATACTATTGTGATTAACAGTAGGAACACAATGCTATCTTCTTGTTAAAGCCAATATAATGTATCATGCATTGATTCCACAATTGTTTATGTATCTAATGTACATGTACCTACTTAATTTAAGTTGAATTCTTTAATTAAGCAGAACTGAATAAAAACTAAATGGGCATTGTCCCACATTTGATGTGTCTTCCTCCTGATGTGTATCCCTCAGCTTCTGTCATTCTCATTACTCATTAATTACAAACCTTTGTAGTATGTAGGTATATTATGTATGTAGTGCATTACTTTGGAATCATTGTATTCAACTCTTTCTGACTGGCTGATGTTCTAACAAAATCGCACATAATTCCTAGAATTAAAAGTTATGATCCTGGACACTTTCATATATCTTTCATCTTTCATTTATTGTATAACAGCATTCTCTCTATAGCAGCCATGAAGTGTAGTACAAAGAGAAAAATGTCGACAATAAATGAGACTTGTCAAAATAATATTTTCCAGTTAGCAAATTAACAGTAGCTTAGGTAGGGATATTATTGCTTCCTTGCTCATTGTTTGATCCTTTTACAGTATAAATAATCTTTGTAACAAATGATCCCCCCCCCCCCTATTATCCTGTGAAATAGCAATCAGATTTCGTAGATTTGAATTGTAATTAAGTTGTCTTAAAGAGAGTATATAGAATACTAACTAAGGATATTATGTTATTTGCGACAATAACTAGCAGTAATATCAAAATACATTTACAAAGTCGACACTCAGATCTGGGAGTTTATGTATACTTAAATACTTTAGTACATGTGAATTAAACGGCAATCTTCGTACTTACACTGTGTACTTGTTTAAATAGCGTCACATAGGTATAATCACTCATTTATAGTGGTACTGGCAATCTTACCTTTGGTAACGGTATAGACGATTCAAGGCAGAACATAGCTACTGTCCATAGCCATATGCTTACTACAAAAGCGAGTGTCCACACCAAATGTACCTTTCAAAATACCACAAAGTTACTTTCCCGTGTATACGTTTTAAATGGATGTAAATGCATTGTCATATCTTTGTGAATAAAACCAATTATCTTTTATCTTATGTACTAGTTGTATTATATGTACCTTCCAAGTCCAAGGATCGTGTAGTAAGTGAGGGAAGTAATGACCTCTACAGCGATGGTGGTCTACCAGAGGATAGTCGACACTCACAAACACACTGATAACAAAGTAAAAAATCGTTTCAAGTTTTAACTTAGCTAAATTAAGAAATGTAAAAAATAGTTCTTAGTTCTTTTTACAAAGTTTCAAAGATCAAGAGATCAATCTTACCCAGCAGCAATTGTAGTTAAAGCACAAGTTCTTTTAAAGCCAATGCCTATGAAATTAATAAATTCCATTAAACTTTGTTCATAATGAAATCCTACCTTTCAGATCTCTCTCAGAGTATACTTTCATTTCAGAATGTATACTTTATGCAACTTATCAGAGGTTGGAAAAACCTCCATTACAAAATATGAAATAATGTGTATGTAGTATGTATGTACTTTGTAATGAAAAACTCTTATGAAAATTGAACTGACTTTTCCATTTACTGACGGCATGTGTGATGATGGCAAAAATGACGACAAGTCCAAGAAGCGGATCCTGAAAGTTGCACATAACTTTGTGATCTTCCCAAGAGTAGAACAAAGTGATAACACTGAGACCAATGCAAAAACCAATTTTGAGAATGCTCTTCCAGGAAATCATAGGAGCAAAAATTCTTTCCGAAGATCGATAAAATAGTTTAAGTGCCGATGTACACAAAATAAAACTCAAAGTAGTCATCGTTGAAACGGATAAGCAGGCTGAGTAGCCATCGCTTATCCGGTTCCTTGTGGTAGACTCCAAATGCATGGGGAAAAGGATGAGACATCCTGCTGAGGAGATCACAGTTAAAAAGCTCGACACGCACTAATAAACAAAAAAGAAATGGGTTATGTTATGCAGCTACAAATACAAGGATCTATCATAAGGAGAGATACTTAATACAACATAAATAACGTATAATTTAATTTGATTTCCATGAATTTGTTAAAAAAATTATTACAGCCCGCCAATGAAACCGCCAGAGTCCAGCGTACACTTTCGTTGCAGAAGCTGCAGTTGGGAGTCTTCTTTGCAAGGTATTTCTTAAGTTAGTTGTCACGGGTTTTATTTTACCAGCAGTTTGTCTTCCGGAACTTTGATTAGTTATTTTATTAGCGCAACTGCTTGGAGGTAAGGGTAAATGTGAGATTTTAAGATTCCGTAAATTATCACAATCTGCTGCAGTGGAACTTGAAGGGTATTCATTTGGATCCACATCTCCTTCGTCTTGTCCCGAATCCGAAATTAAAACTTGCTTGTCTTCCCCCATTGAATTTTCTTGCAGTGTTTTATATTCCTTATTATAAATGTGGGTTACGTTTACGATATAATTTCTCCTCCTTACTTCTTCACATTTCTCCCCAGGTACTCATAACATCCTTGTTTCGGGATTTTCCCTATCCTGTGTAAAGACAAGATGAAATTAGTGGCAAAGTAAAATACATAGAATTTTTAATGCAGAAATTCTTGTACATATTTAAAAGATTGAATTAACCTCTTCAATATATAAACTACACAGAATACAATATTATTTTATTATGCTCTTTTGTAGAGCAAGAGAGCACGACAAATCACAGTTCAGCAAACTTATAGCCAGTAGCTACATAATGCAGCTCAGTTCAAAGCTCCTCAGAGTACAAATGGATGTTGGTTGAGTAATGTCAAGAGAAAATTTCACATGCCAGCTACACTTCTGGTGGTAGGTACCGTTTAAATTCTATACAACTTTATATAGACAGAGCACATTTTACTTATTCTTGGTGGTACAGGTTTAAATGTCGTATCTGTTGCAATGTTATTTAATGTCCTACTACTATAGTGGGACGAGATGGAATAATAATCATATACCTACTGTGATAAAGTGAAGTCCAGACTAGACTTAAAAAAATCTTTCTTGACAGTTATCAGCAGGTAGGTATGGTTATGTAGCATGATGGTTTAATGATTATGAGTTGTGTACATTACCGAGTTCCTTTAAAAAATTCACAGCAACTTTCTGCTAGTAGCTCTGACTAGTTTATGACGCCAACTGCCAACAGCAGCGACAAAATCTAATCTAAATGATTCTTCTACAAGGTTAACCATTGCAAAGATAGCTATATTTAATACCTACAGTTCCCGTCTACTCTAATTTCTAGCTAGGTGTACTATAATTTTATTTGCTCGACTAAGATAGTGATTAAATAACAGCTACTTACTTAAACCAAGAGTTTGTGTTATGGCTAAATGCTAAGAATACTGCTTCTACATTGCCATTAGAATTTCCGCTTTCACAACTCACAAATGCACACACTATCGTGCATATACATGTATGACATGATAAAAGTTTTACATACAAATAATATATTGTAGACCAATGTAGAATTCTGTACTAAGCTACAGACTTTTTTTTAGATCTATCTGATCCACCTATTGTATGTATGCAGTATGTATGTATTTACAACGTAGTGACATAAAATAATTGTGCTTATTGAAGGTGTATAATATCATACGATACAATGGATACTGGAAGTTACAACTTGGACAGCACACCTATAGGTATGTCATAGGTACTTTACTTTCTGGGTGCATGTAGTAGCAGAATTGTTCGCACATGGAGATGGAACGCACATGGAAATGCCAGTCTAATTTCTACACTATGAATTAGACAAAACAACTTTTTTATTGGGAAAAACATATTACAATTGAGGCTGGGAGAATTGATGCCTGTATTATTCCTTCCTGTACAACACACTCTACACAACTACAACCAACTTATATGTTTTAGAACGCCCTGATATTATACCCGTGTAGATTATAATACTGCGTTTACTGATTGCGATTGGCGAAATAATTTACGTGCACGGAATGTACATACGTCTATACGTACGTGAGTTTTTAGGCAAACAACACAGTTACTAGTTTAGTTACCAACTAGTAGTATAGTTAAGTGGATAATTTCTGTGGTGGTGGACCTTTTGCTAAGCTTCAGTTATCACACTTTAGATTGAGAGTATTGTAGCAGATAGCAACGAAATGCATGCCATAAAATTCTAAATGGCCTAAGAGCGGATGTTGTATTACTGCATTTATATCTAAGCCAAGTCCTTACCTGTGTAAATTAAACACAAGAGCATATTATTGACCCTTATTTTATTACTACAATAGGAAACATTAAAATTTTAGTACGTATAGAAAATCTTGAAAACTATCTGATGACTTATTCACCTATTGTGAAGCAAAAAATGTGTTATAAAAACTGAATACTATTTCAATGTTCTCCTACTACAGCTCTACAGCGCATTCGGTCTAAAACGAATACCAATGCGGAGAACACTGTGAAACACAATAATGTACACTGAATGAAATACCGATATTCTGCATTGTATACAATTATTAGCAGACTATAAAATGGTAATAATAACACTAATGTTAGTGTTAGCTGCATAATGTACATTGTCCATTGTATTGTAGCTTAGCTGCATAGTACACTACCTAGACGCACAAAAAATGTAGTGCACACGACTTGCTTGCACACGATTAATTTGCTTTAACAAAAACTACGTTGAAACCTATACAATTACTAATCCGTTCGAATCTGCTATATGTACTAGAGCACACAAATTAATTCCACGCACTACGCACAAAACATTTAGTAGATAGGTACCAGGTGATTGCTCTCCGCGTACAAAATGTACGTATTTAGTGTACATAGTACGTAGTACGT
>JAQFYB010002742.1:0-22701 GCA_034694085.1 Pogonognathellus longicornis
GTATTTAAAATACAAAATACATAATAAAATACAAAATACTTTTCCGTTACAAACAAAACGCTGCAAATCAGAGACTAGTGGTCGATACAATCAACAATAACGAGAAGTATATGATTATGGACTATGGACCACGGAACAGAAAATCCAGTCTCACACCAGTAAACTTTTATGTGCTTGTTGTAGCATCGATTAAAAAGTGAAAAACGAAACAATATCACATTGTGCCACAATACGTTGTCAATTATATAATAATGTTAGACTCAACAACCGTCTCCTCTGCTCAAATTCCATTTACCATTTATACTGGCAGGGAAATATTTTAAAATAACCGAGAGAGATGACCAAAATGTTATAGGAGAATGTAGAAAAGCTCGCAACCTCATCAAATAATAGGAACTATCAATACCACGACAAATAACATTATGATTTTGAGATGAATTGATTAGATTGATGAATGAGTATTTTGTATTTTAAAATGTATTTAAAATACGTATTTTGTAATTTGTATTTTCGGGCGACTCAGAGCCAATGTATTTTAAATACATTTGTATTTTGCGGAAAGAAAATACATAATGTATTTAAATTACTTTTGTATTTTGAGCTATAAATGTATTTTGTAATTTGTAATTGTATTTTGAAAGTCATGTATTTTGCCCATCCCTGTATATTTGACGCTTCGATTAGCAATAATCTGCAATGCCTTCCTTCCAGCTTTTATTCTGATGGTATGGTAGATTGAAAAATAAAATACAAATAATCGTAATTGACAAAGTGAGTAGTGCAGGTGATCTGCAAGTGATCTCTGCTCCATCTTGTACCTTCATATTTGCACCGGAGTCGGTAAAAGACATTTGTCACTTGTGAACAAGTTGTAATTGGACCTTGCCTTAATTTATGCATAGAAAACTTAACAGCTATGTATCTGTATGACTTATTATTCAGTGCGTAGAGAACCAGTTTCCATTCTGTGGTAGTTGATACTTGTTTAAGTTGTTTGGGGGAAGATGTTTAATGCATGCCGTTAGTATACCTACTATAAGTATAACCTGCAATTTTGTATGACTCTCACATTCAGTTCCAGTTAGCTTTAAGAAATTGAAATTCGAGAGTGTCATAGCCATGATGAATAACTGGGTACAAATATTTTTGTTTTGGTTTGTATGGTATTTTCTTATTAGCTGCACAAGTTTATTAATTCCCATATAAATTCGTATTTTGGTGTATTTGAATGTAAATAAAAGGTCGTTTGTAAGCATTTAATTTACTCAGTACGCTTATTCGTGTACGAACTTATCAGACTGATTGTGAACTTATAGTTTAGTATACGATAAGATAAGCGATTCGATGAACAAGGGGCTTCTGCTCTATTTTTAAAATGGCGGAATATTCTGCAAAGTATGTTGTGATATAGAGACTTCAGCCAATACACATATTACACAAACTGTATTCTTTGCCCTATCTATCATGAATTAAAGAAGGATAATTTTAATATGAAAAGTATTTTTTAGTCTCATGACATGTGTTAAGAAACTTGTTTTCATTAAGGCTTTGTGTTGTCTGTTCAGTTACCCGTGTGTGCATTCCTACATATTAGTACCTGTCTTGCATCATTTAACATCTCCTGACAGTCCCTTACAAATTCAAAGTTGGTTTTTATTTAAGTGTCAAATTGTAGCCACGTACTTACAAGAATAGTCTTAAACAAAATGAAATGCCCCTAATGCCATGAAGTGGATCAAGATGCAATTGCTCTTATGCAACTTATAAACTCCTTGTTTATCTGTCTTGCGAAACTTTATTAATTATTTATTTGTTGGCTTAATTGCCAAGGTTAACAACTTATATACCTACGAGCACGTATCAGTAGTATAATCACTGTCCAATATGTCGTTTGATTTTCATCGATGTACCCCTGCAGATTATTTCTCTTATTCATTCGTTACTTTCTGTATTCAATTACACGTAGACAGTGAGTCATGACTTTCATGTGTAATTATCTGTTTAAATGGTATTCACATTACTGCGAATGTGTACACACAGTATGAATATTGTATGATATAGGATGTGATAACGTTGTAGAGTGTAAACTTGAATAATTTAGTGACATTGTGTGATTATAAATTATCAAATGGTTTGACATTGACTCGAGCAGACAACAAAGCCAAAGCCGAGGTGGTGGTCACCTTTTGATATTTAGGCATTGGTAAGGTATGTGATAATTGCACAATTGCACTTCAGCTTCAATGGTTTCACATAATCTCATTATTCTACAGTTTTATGCTGGTGTGTGTATTCACAATTGGTATGGGCGTTAGACTTGTTTCGTGGCTGCTGCGTTGCTGTTGCTGCGATGTCGTTGTCCTCAATCGCCAGTTTAGCCAGCACAGCCAACTCTAACGGGACTTTAATGTTTAATTATTATGGACGATGTTATGTCTATGTCCGCAGCTTTCGTCATCCTCGTCAAATTATTCTCCCAAATAATTCTATACTAATACAAATACAACTCCAACAATTTACTCTGCGCTTAAACATTATATACTCTTTATCAGTTATTTATAAATACATGCCCTATCACATCACCATCTAATTTCAGACTCTTCCGTACCTACTATACAGAACCCAGATCTCAGCTATTTAACTCAAGTTATCTTTTGGACGTATTAACACAAACTCTGTTTTCAGACGTTAATACATTCATACAGCTAATAAAAATCCGATTTCATTCTGTGAAACTTGTATGCAAAGAAATTAATTGTATACGCAATGAGCACTACATGCACATTAACTTTATCTTACCAGCCAAAATTGCTGAAGTGACTAAAGCATTAAGCATGTGTGTGCCTGTTGTGTACAAACTTGAACCTGATTTTTGTACACATAAATGTGCGTAGAATTACTATCATTAATCACTATCAATCAGTATTTAGTTAGAAATTGTCTCGTTTTCTGTGTACATCTCTGTGTGCTCCAAATTCTTAATGAGTGGATATTCAACTGAAATCAGATAGTTGTGTTGATATTCATTATGCTTGACATGTGGGAAGTTAATGATGTAGCAGTGCGTTGTTATTGTTAATTGCAATAGTGTTGTTGAATTGGATGAAAGAATTGAATTAAAGTGATTTGACAAATGAACACACACATGAGGATTATTTGATGATGGCACTACTGTGCGTATACGAGGACTGTGTTGAAGTACTCGTTACTCGTTGGTTTGTTCCGTGTGTCCTGTGATGTATTGCTTTCATTTGAGAAAGTTTCATTTATTGGGTAATAAAGGTTGGCGGCTGTTGGGTTTACTAACCTGGTTGTAATGATGATGATTCGGAGGATAATGAGAGTGATGAGGAGGATGATGACAGTAGTACAGTAGTGCGAGTGTGTTGTTCGTGAAAGGAACAACGGTGAATGCAATTCAAGTTCAATCAACTTGCCCTCTTCTATTCCCAACGCTTTTTTAACGTTCGAATCCAAAGGATGGGTTCGTTGCTTTCATGTTTACCTTTTTATTTACGTTTGCCATCAGTGGCTTCGTTTTCGCCTGAGGCACAGTTACTGTCTTGTTTACAATTCCTCGCAAATTTATAAACTGTATCTCTGCTAAATGCCTACCAGAATCAACACAGGTTTAAGTCAAAGCAAAGCCGGGTTCTACAATTCAATGGAACGAGATTTTTCTAAAATTACCATCCCCATTGTGCAGATGTATTGAAAATGCGCATTTTTGATGTGTTGTTGTTGAGCATGTTGCAGAATATAGAGTTATGTGTTTTGAACAACTCTGTTTTGCTTGTTTAGGTATGCAAGTGTACGAGGAACATTTTTTACGTTCATAATAAACGCTTATTCATTTAGTGTACACAGTACAGAGTGCAGGTGATTTAGCTATAGATGGGATCTTTGTTTTGGAAACCGGTTTGTTTTCGTAGCTGTTGGCGGCAGTTCCTACTAGTGGACAGATTGCAAAGGAATCATCGATTGTTTTGAAAAGCAGCTGAAGTTCAGGATAGAGTAATCGCATGAAAAACAAAAGTGTTTGATATCACCTTAACAAGTGGAGGCATCGCCTTTCCAGACAATTTTGTCATTCTTAGTACTTTGTATGGCATATCGACTGAGCCCGTATAGTTGTTTATATGTGCATTAAGTATGTGAGACATTTTTCACTACAAAAAGAGTGCGTGAATTAACAACGGAAATTTAGATTGAGGAGATACATATCTGATGACTGGATTGAAATAAAAAGTAATTGAGGGAGAGAGTGGTAAAGCAGACTGGTGAATAAGTGAGTGTAAATATGGGACTGGGTATGTCAAATAGGTATGGAATAATATGGAAGTTGTATTGGGTTGTTGGGACTTGGAATATAGTGCATAGAGTACAAGTACAGTGTGTGTGTGGATGTTGTGTTTCAGCTAGGGAGGAAGGAGACATGGAGCATGGTTGTAAATTTTGTCTATTTAGTGAAGTTTGAATTGAAGGAGTTGATTGACCTTAGTAGATTCCAGCCACGTGCCACAATGAAAAAAGGAAGGCGTTTTTCACTTCTTCTAGTTAATCCTTACACTTCTTCGGTCCGGACCACCACAACACAACTGGAATCTCTCCCACTCTCATCCAAAATCCACACTCTCCATACTCTCCATTCCAAGCTACTTTCATCTCCTTGCATTTCTATGCAGCTCTTGTACTTGTACTTGCACATACGCTTTAAATAAATACATTTCTTAGTTCCTTTTCAATGTCTCTACTTTACATCCTTTCTTGATTGGTTGCTTTGCATGCAATGGAACTCAACTCCCAACAACTTCCTTCTCTCAAACTACGCCAAGTGAAACTCTTTTATTTCAGCTCGTGTATACGTGTAGGGTGTTGTGTATACTTTGCGTATGAATGCAATGTTTGAGTAATATCTTTAATATTTGGAAAGGGAAATAAATCTTGAATGATTTTTAGGGGTGGAATGGAGGCTAAGAAATACATTAATAAACAAATTTATAATACACAACAGGCTTCCCCATGTGGCTTACTTGAAGTTTTTTTCCACACACAAATAAATGCAGATAGAATGATACAACTGTAAATGAAGGTCATGGGAAATTTTTCAAAAATTCTTCCGCTAAACCTATGCATTTTAGTTCCAAATAAATTCCCATAACATTGATAAATATTTATTTTCAGCATCATGTACACAAACTCTGTGCAGAGCTTGCACAATGTATCTGTGTGAGTACTACCACGGCTACATTGCAGACGCCGACTTTTAAAGGAAAATAAGTTTAACGTACAGATTTTAGAGCTTCACATTTACATCGACATACAGCATACTGTACATATTGAATTACCGTATTTACTCTAATAAAAGCCGGCATCTCTAATAAAACCGGTGAAAACAAACGCTGCAACTGGTAAACGCTGGGGGCTTTTATTGGAGTAATTACGGTAATTGGTTTTATTCAGAGACAAAGAGAGCCTATTATATTGAAGTACGTTCCCAACTTTAATGTAAATGTTAACGTTTAAGTATTATGATGTAATCAGTAGAATATCAAAGACAGTTATTTGATAAACTAGAGATGCATGGGCAAAATGCGAGCTTTTCGCTACAATTCTAATAAATTGGTCCTTCAATACTTGTAAAGGTTCATCCACTTTTGTTAGATGTTTAATTTTAGTCCTGTTCTGTGGCTTAAAAGCATCGAGGCGGATACACATTGAGCTAAAAGCTTTCAACGACTTTATCTTCATCCGTCTTTTCTTCCTTGTACTTCTCTCATGCATCCATACTCTTGTATTTTGATGATTCATCCATCTGTAAAGTATACCATGTTTAGCCTTTGAGTGAAATCAGCTCATAAATCAGTTTACATGTAATTATAGTCATTATACAATTACAGTTCACACAAACTTAGGTTTGCATATAATAGTCTCACTCTACTCCGAGTGTCAGTTGTATTTGTATTGTAATTTGTAGGATGTTTGTGGAATGAATGAGATTTGAGAGAGTGCCGTATTCGTGTGTTGTAGTTTAACCACATGAGTAAGCGCAGTGATCTAAAGCGACGATTGACTTACTAAGTACACATTAGCGTGTAATTAGTTAAAATTAATAATAAATGCATTCCAGCGCTCAGCAGTTTGAAATTGAATGACACTGATTTGCGTTTCATGAGCTTATTTATTAATACTTACAGTGCACTTAATGTGTTCTGTGTAGATATGGCACTGCAAGATCATGTAAAGGCGACACTGGGTGTTAAATGTTAGGAGACTCAACCGATGTGAAGAGGAGGTGTTTAAAGTGTTAATATTCTGACAGTAAGGCAGGCAGTGCATTTAATCGCTGCGGCAATTGTTGCGAGGGAGAACTGCTAATGGACACAATGCCACAGTTCAACCAAACCCGACTTCATATTCCTTTTACTCTTTTGCTAATAAAATTTTAATTGCTAGAATATTTGCTCTAAGTTTTATTGCGTGTGTAATGATCCATTTTATTGCACCAGAGTTGCTGTTTAAGGCAAAACGCGACAATGAGCACTCCAAAGGTTTGGAAGGTTAAGAAAAACCCACACGTGGAAAATTCTTTTAGCTTTTTGTGTTTCTCCTTAACTTTAGTTCTTTGTGTATGCAATCTTTCTGCTATGTGGTTGTTTGATCTTGATGTGGTTACAATGACACGAAGACGAAATTGGCAAATCTCACAATGGAATAAACGCATTGAAAGATTTGAGCAAAATTGTTATCTATGTCACTAGAATTTATGTTGTCACGTCTTCGTTGGAATTCTGTTGAAATACCGCCATAGGTTTTCTCAATGCGAGTAATAAAAATTTGGTACTCGTCAACCCGTACTAAAATATTTGACTATGGTCCAATATAGGAGGACTTGCATCTTTTTCTATAGCAATGGAGTCTTAAAGAGATTTCCAACTATTGTGTTAAAGTAAAAGTGACTGGAGGGCATGATATGATTGAATTGCAACTGCTTCGGCAAAATTCATGATCTCCCTGTGATAGGTTTAACTCTATTGTTCCACTCACGATTCTCTCTAGACTCGAGTTACAACCCAGCGTCTTGGATCATTCCACCACTTTGCTGCTACCATCCACCTACTCCTAATATCAGGAATCTCTTCTAGGATAGCATTTTATTTCTATACAAGTGACACTCACTATCTTCTCAAAGTAAATCTTTGTATTCTTATAACAGTACCTAACTTGGTTGAATTATGTTTGGGACTCGTTCCATTGTATCATTTCATTGTGCATATGCATGGCTCGAGTGAGGGCATTTGTTTGTATTGAGTAAATCTTGCATAAAAGACATAATAAATGATTTGTTCAATTGTACCTCGGAGTAATATAATTTTTGAATTTTGTTTGCCGTGTAGTGTAGTGTTGAATCTCTGCACGAACTGAATAACAAAAGTTGCAATATTGTATAGGGATAGGGATTTAACATACTAATAATATCGTGTATGTTGTATTGATCAATATCAAGGCAGGAATATAAAGATAAGTAGTACATACCTACCTAGTATATATTATGTATACGACAATGAAAAATGAAAAAGAAAGGATGATGAATCTCATATGACACTACGATATTTGACCTTTTTAGCTACAGCTCATTGTTCATGTATCTGTCATCTGTCTGCTAATTTACCATAATATTATGGTCACAATGTGGTCTAGTGATTCTGTTTTTTGCGAATTGCCTTACACTTAAGTATTACACAATACAGACGTGTGTTGAAGCTACTGAGGAATCAGTAATTAAGGAATTAACCTTTCATTTCTTGGACCGATTTGACAATTTCGCTAGGATGAAAGCTGAAATGAAAAGTTGAGGATGATTGTGGGATTGGGTTTGTACAATTTATCTCTATCTGAATAGAGTCAGTTCGTTGTGGAGAACCTGTTGGTTCATTGAGTTCTCCTAGTATGATTACATAAACATATTTGCCCTTGTCAATTTTCCCAATGTGATGCCACTACTGTCACCAAACCAGATATCAGTGAACATTAGAAAAGTATTTTGGTAGTTGTGAAACTTTCAACTTGGGAAACTCTGTATAAACACGAAAATATTCGCCAATGATGCGAAATGTTTTGTAGTTGCTACATTCCTTATGGAGGGCTTCTGGGCTATACAGAATGGCGGCCAAAAAAGCACTAATAAATAAAATAGCTTTTAGTTGAAACTTTTTTTGAAAGGACCATATTTTCTTATGTAGTTGATTTTTCTCTACAATAATGTACTTTCAAATTTAAAAAGAAGTAAAATTCAGAAGCCTTTAGAATTTGAAATTTTGAAAAAAACTAAGGCTTCTATATTTTTCATTTAAAAAAAAGGAAAGTACATTATTATAGAGAAAAATCAACTACACAAGAATCTTAGATCACTTTTTCAAAAAAAAATTAAATAAAAGCTATTGGATTTATTAGTGCTTATATGGCCACCATTTTTTGACACCCAGAAGCCTTTCCAAAACATCCACACAAAAGACAAAACCAGACCTTTAAAAAGATTTATGCTAGATTAAAAGTGCATCTGAAAATACGATCAGGTTAGGAATGTCAAATGTTAATTTTGGAAACTGTATAATATACAACAACAAAGTGCGACTTGGATCTACGAAAAACAGTTGATGTCAATGTGTCATTCAACTTGGGATTTTGTACTCATGCAATGCATAATATGTAAATGTAACATGTTGTATACTCTGGAGCGTTCAAGGGCTTCTTAAAATAAGTTGGGTGTTGTTTTACTTTAAAGTGCTGAGTCGCAATTATTTATTTTCTTTATGCACATAGCTGATGTGTGTTAAGTATAACTACATGACATGAACACATTAACAAGCGACACATTTTGTTTAAGTTCTTATCTTACACAACAATTCTAATGAATATAATTTTTTGATATTTTCAGCTGGGAATCATATATCGAGACATCAAACTGGAGAATATTTTGTTGGACTCAACGGGTCACGTGGTGCTCACAGATTTTGGCCTTAGCAAAGAATTTCTTCCTCATGAAAAGGTAATAAAATCAAAGGAGTTTACAGCACAGCAATAAATGCAGTGTATACTTACTCTTTTTATTCTTACATCCTCATTTTATCGTTTGCATTTAATTGTCATTATAAAGTTATCTGGAACAAGGTTGCAAAGAGAAAATACTAAGTGTTACACTTTCGTGTATCGAACAAAGATTGAATTGGGAGTCTTAACTCTTTCTTTATGAAACGTTGAGTGTGTATGTAAGTCAGTTTGTTGCAAAGTTAAAGTGGTATGGTAAATATAGAAGTTTGGGGGGGGGGAAAGTTTTGTGTAGTCAGAAAATAAAGAGTTTAACAGAGTAAGGAGCCCAGAAATGAAAGTTGGTTTTAGTTTTGGTGAAAGTGAAACTTTTGCTGCAGTTTCTTAGGAAGGAGATAGTGCTGTTTGTGTTGTGTGTGTGGGGGGAGTAGAAGGAGAGTGCGGTGCTGCATTACATTTGCTCCTTTTCATCGATTTAGCACTCAGTTCCTATTTTCTTGGCGGATTCATCGGCAATGACCTAAAACTGAAATGCACTGACAACCAGCTCTCTCCCGACATCCCATCTTTACACACACAAAGAAAAGCTACCAAACACATCTTTCTTTTCATACCCAAACACTAAACTCCTTTTTACATATTTTCTTTTTCCATCACTTCAATCAAAACAAAACTCTTGGCTCCAGTTAAACTTTTTTACACTTTCTCATGATACTAAATCATAAATCACGCAACCATAACATCATTCACACACACAGTTCTTTCCTTCCACGAACAATGAAAAGCTTTAACGAAACGACGCAGCTTAAGATGTATTAGGCGTTGTTAGTATTATGAGGGCAACTAGCTGTAAAACTGACCTTTAAAGGAATTAAAATGAATGTGGGTTAAGGTAGGTAGAAAGCGAGACTGTAAAAAGGCTACACTAAAGAAGACGTATTTTTTGCACGTTGGTGCGAGCGGGGAATAAAGAAGTTATTTTCCGTTTTAATGCAGTGAAACCATGATGAATGGAAAATGTGGAACAAATTATTATGTAAGGGTATAGAATGGGTATAGTCACACTAAGTCAGGATGGGTTAGGTGTTACATAGCTGTGAAGAGTTTAAGTTGTATTATGGTTGGGTTGAAAATGCGAATCGTGGGTTAATGATGGACTTGTGTTTGTTTCAGGAACAGCGGACGTATTCCTTCTGCGGAACAATTGAGTACATGGCTCCCGAGGTGGTCAAGGGAGGCAATACGGGTCACGATATCGTAAGTTCTTTTTCTATACAAATCAACTCCCTTTTCTCATTTTATTGCGACCTTCCAACACTCTGCTTTATTCTCTTGCTAACACCGCTACCCATTTCACTCTTCGGATTGCATAATGCAAATAGCTATTCCCTATGCTACTCCAACATTTGACCTCTTTTGTAGTTGGGGCTAATAATATCAGAAAGAAAGACGGATGCATGAGCTGAGTTGAGTTTAAATGGAATCGCATAATTCTCGCATTCATTTCCTTAATGAATGATGCAACGTAACGCAGCCATAAATCATCTTTTACATTTATGTTGTCAACTTTTATAGTTGCACTGCATTGAGTTTAATATTACAACAACGTGTACTGCACCACCTTCAAAGTTCATAGCGTACACGTCTTTTCTACTTGTTATTAGTTTGAACAAATATTTGTGAAATATCAGCATTATCACTGATAAATGTACTTGTGCAGTCTTTCAGTACCAGCAGTTGTCAATATAGCCAGAGTCATGAGAGTAAATTGGGTTGTATGGTGTTTGTGTTCTAATTTGTTGTTTGCAAATGCCTCTTTTTTGTTTTCAGTTATTTTGTCCTGCCATACTATAAAGAAACTACATACATACATAGTAAGGATCCTAACTACGTTGTTATTAATTGACATCCGGTCTTTACTATACATCTACTACATAGCTAGAGCTACATATTATGATGTATCCATGTAGAGCATGCACTATGCACTCTACATAATACTTTTTATAATAAGTGACATACCCATGACAAATAATATAGTGGCATTCATTATGTGTCAGGCATTGAAGAGGCAGAGTGGGCCACCCACTTACAGTTACCTGTACAACTGTGTAATCCTAAATGAAGGATTAATTAAGTCGCAGAATTTTATTAGCATTCTCCATGTGGAGCAGCGAGCAATTAATTTTCCCGGATAGCTGTTAGTAATTAAAAGGATACTAGACGAGGGAGCGGGTAAAGGAAAGCTGTGGAAACGGAGAAGTGATGAAGAGTGTTTATAATTTATAAATATCCTTGTGAGGATAAAAATAGGTTTAGGTTTAGATGCGTAATTTGTTGTAGCACACGTATCTGAACAGTAGGTTGCTTTGTTTACTCCCAATCCGATCGACTGTTGTTGACTATAGACGTGTTTCGGTGTTTGTTAGTGCGTAAGTTGCGAACGTATAGATAGACGTACGTGGAATGACTTTGTTTGTTTCCTGGACGGACTTTTCTCCTGGCTTGGGGTTTGGGACTGGGACTTGGAAAGAGAAAGCTATGAATAGATTGTTTTCGGGTAGGAATGCGTGCGATGTTGAGGGAAGATGAAGTTGTGACGTCACGCAGTGAGTGAAAAGACGAAATTAGGAAGTAGGATACTAAAATGACGCATGTTCGGAGGAGAAAGAGGAAGACGGTGACGCTGTTGTCCGTGGCACACACCACGCACAATAACCAGATACCCGTCTTGCCTTAACACTTTTCGGCCTCTCTATGTCTCTGCATCCAGAGCAATGCATGGCCTATCCATGACACACAATTCATAACCCCCCGTCCCAAACACACTCGCTCGCTTCCCACAGTCCCACGTCATCATTACATCACACTTTCTTTTCTGGAGACTGCTGGAGTCCAGGCGACTCAGACTCTGTCTCCACTTTGCACCTTCTTGTCTCAGACTCTCCCTAGCTGCTTCTTATAAAATGATTCTCAGAGTTATGTGATTACATCAGTAGTCAATCTGTAGTCAGACATGTGGAGTCACACTCAAGTCAAAGCAAAGTTCAGCAGCGATAAACCATTCTTGCCTCTTCATAGTTCGGAGAAACCTGTTGTTTCATTTTAAATTCAATGGTATGATTCTGCGATTGTGTCGCTGAATAGGTGGGTTCCCTGGATCCTTAGTTGGAACTTGAAACGGTATCTCTCGGATTCGCTTAGTCTCTGTCTCGATATAAGTGGAATTGTGTGCATTCTATAAATATCTTTAAGTGTAATCTGCTGCAGTTACAAAGAAATTTCTTGCATACAATAACTTGCGAAAGAACATTTCTTAGCATTCATCACTCTATTTTGTTCAGTGACACTCTTTAGAATGAGACGTTTTTCTTGTGATCTTCTTGAAATGTGAAAACCGATTTCTTGGTAGCAGAAGTTGACATAAAAGACATTTATTTTTACACTAAACTGACTATCATTTGCTGAATGGTTTTCATGTAGGTACAAATTTATTAGAATTCACATTCAGTATGTCATAATAGGCAATTTGTATTTATTTTTGCATTGATTACGTAAGTGTGCGCTTGTGTGTGCATCATTCCCTAACTACCCTTAATATTTCATGCCGTTCTTCTGCATCCTTGATTTCGCTAAATGAGTTGTAAATATAGAAACCTGTATTATTATTAGTACCTACAGTTATGAATGCCTTATTCCAAAGCCTTTATTCCATAGCCTTTGCCTATAATCCTACTCAAAATAAATTATGTTCTCTCTGCTTCGTGTATCCTTAGATTATCATATTCTGTACTTTGGCATTGGCACTTGTTGCTGTGAAGAAGTTTTTCTTGTGAAAGTTTTTCTTGGGAAATCGGTCTACAGTAAAAGTGTGGAGGGAGTAGCTATTACAAATGTTCTTGATGCTTAACACCAGCCACAGCTGCTTGGGCTTCTACTTACTATATAATTAATTGAGTAGTTTCGTAATATTATTATGTTTGTATTGATGTGAACTTGTATGTTTGGAATTGCAGGCAGTGGATTGGTGGAGCGTGGGAGTATTAACGTACGAATTGTTGACTGGAGCTTCCCCATTCACAGTGGAGGGAGAGAAAAATACGCAACAAGAAATCTCAAGGTGTGGACTAACTTCTATTGAAATTATGGAGTAAATTAGCATATTTTTGTTTCGACATCCCCTCCGTGTAACTCCTTCGACTGTCATCATACAGTAGGCGTTTCATGATCAATCTTTCTTTCCTTACAGTCCTCACTAAAATTCATGATCAGCAACAATGCCCTGTATGATGGTCTATACAGCCTAAATCAAAATGTTCCATCTTTATTGTGTTGTTTTTCATTTAATTCAATAAAATTGTAAAGATAATCAAACTAATTTATGGTATTTGTGGGGAATATGTATTTTGAGTATTTGGTTTGTATGTTTCATAATCTTAATGAAACTCTACATAATGTTTTTTTAATTTTTGCAGACGAATCTTGAAAATCGAGCCTCCAATACCTGATGAATTATCAACGTCTGTGAAGGACTTTATTTGTAAGCTTTTGATCAAAGACCCGCGTCAAAGATTGGGAGGGGGCCCAGCGGACGCTGAAGAAGTCAAGTCACACCCATTCTTCAAGGTGTTTATCATATTATAATTATTCTTCCTTAAAGATGCACTTCAACAATAATAAGCAATATAATAATATACAGATACACTATTGCACACATACAATTATGCGAACTTGCCAACATGTTTTTTATTCGTCTAACAAGTCAGGTTATATTAGTTATTGTTATATTGTAGCTATACTATACTTTACTAATGAAAGCTATATTCAGATATTTCTTGGAAGTGCAATCAGAAAATGGCAGGGGCATTTGTTCAATTAGTGCTGATAATGGATAACAAAAACGCTAATAGTTTCCTCCTACTAGATTTATTATGCACTGTATATAGGTAGATAGAATTTGATTGATTGACAGCTTCCATACTTCCATTCTATGAAGTTGGTTTAATGGGATTGGCCATACTGTGTCATGCATCACTAATAACAGAAGAATTGTGTGTTTGTTGTACATACACTGCACTCCTAAAGTAAAGCTAGATATTCCCCTTTGGTCTTGTATCCTTTTGTTTTTATGAATTGTCATTCTTATGAACTTAACTATCTCCTAATGTTGTTTGTTTTGGTCGACCCAATAAATACATGTCTAGGAATTTTTGTTAGTTAACAAACAATTCGGTGTGGTAAATTATAAGACAAGGACAGAAGGCTCTATTAGTTTTAATGGAAGGAAGGATGTGATGTTTTATGCTTACAATGAAATGTTTGTTTTTCTGTTCCACCAGGGTCTAGATTGGTTTGCTTTAGCATCCAAGAATATTCCTGCCCCATTTATACCACAAATCCGAGACGAACTGGATACTTCAAACTTTGCTGACGAGTTCACGAAAATGGCCCCGACTGATTCCCCTGCCATTGTCCCTCCAAATTTTGATAAAATTTTTAAGGTGAGTCCTACAACGAATTTCAATTAGAATTTTGACCCACAAAAACGAAGTGTGGGCTAGAAATCGTCTGTATTGTCATTTGGGTTTTGAATCTAATGTTGTATAAATGAAACAAATTACAGGGTTATTCGTATGTAGCACCATCCGTCCTTTTTAGTGATAATGTTGTGAGTGAAGAAATCCTTCGACCTTCACATCTTACCAATGCCAACAACGTGTCTCCAATTCCAGTAAGTGGCAACTGCAATTTATTGTAGGACGAGATTTCTGAAATACTCCCTCATGATATCTTCTTTTAAAATTCCCATTAAATGTAGAGTGTAGATAAACGGTTTGAAATAATTTCTTTTTTATTGTTTTCAGGATTCTCCGTTTTTTGAAGCTTACAGCGTGGACGTAAACAGCGGGCTACTTGGTGATGGAAGTTTCTCGGTTTGTCGTCGATGTATCGAAAAGTCGACTGGGAAAGAATATGCTGTGAAAATTCTAAGTCGAAAAGTGGACTCCGCCCGGGAAATCGCTCTCTTACGACTCTGCCAGGGTCATCCTAATATTGTTCAACTTCATCAAGTCTTTTATGACGAGGTAGGATTTGATTTTTAAATTGAGACAAAATGTATTGAGACTTTTATTACTTTTTTTTTTATTTGGTCCAGAAATATCTGCCGTAAACTTGATTTTATATAATCGTTACACCACGTACCTAACATTCTCTCTAGTTTTGAGTCAACTTGTTTCTTGAGTAAAGTTCTCCGTGTTAGCATTTAAATAACATCAGTTTGCGAGGTTGAATTAGTTGTGTACTCAGTGTTAGACCAAGTAAATATTATACCGTTAATGAGCATTGAGCAGTTGCATTCACTTGCGAAATCAACTTGCAAATAAAAAACATCCATGTAACAGCCAAGACTTCTCCAACGACGTGGTTTTCCCAGTTGCCTTACTTTACTACATAACTAGAACTACCAGCTACACACAACGTATAAGCAGTATGTATAAGTTTGTACAAGAACTACCTTGTATTGTAATTGTAGTTCACATCTCTATACTGGGTCATTTTGCAGCGTCTTAGCAGTTACATTACATATTGTGTAGTTGCAGTCAGTTGCTTCCCTGTACATTTAAGTTACATGTATTTGATGTATTTCTACATTAATTAGTTAATACATAGTACATATCTCTACCTATTATACTTCATGAGAACACAATCGTTGTGTTATAAATAGCTATGTGGGATTTTCTGCAGCAAACAACTTTTAGTAGGTACGCAGATTTCACAAAACAGTTTTCCTTGATAGGTCAAGGTGGTTTGTTTGTCATCAAGGTTGTTCATCACTGTTCTCTGAATGTTAATTGTCGACTAATTGGTACTGATGAGATTACAATTTTCTGTGTATTTTTAGGCTCACACGTATATCGTTCTAGAACTTCTACGAGGTGGTGAGCTACTGGACAGAATTCGACGCAAAGAACGATTCACGGAAGACGAAGCGAGTCAAATAATGCGCAAATTGGTGGCTGCTGTGCATTTCATCCATTCCAAAGGGGTTGTTCATCGGGACCTAAAACCCGAGGTGAGTGTTTCACTAACACCTTGATCTATCCTCGAATGAATTCGGTGTAAATGAAGATACGCTAAAATTAAATTTGTCTTTGGATTAGAATCTGCTGTTTGTGGATGCTGGAGAAGATTCTGAGATAAAAATCGTGGATTTTGGATTTGCAAGACTGAAACCTGAGAAGGAGACGATGAAGACTCCATGTTTCACACTTCATTACGCTGCTCCTGAAGTTCTTCGACAAGCTCTTGGTCAAGACGACCGTGGTTATGACTCTAGCTGTGATCTCTGGTCTTTGGGAGTGATTCTCGTAAGTAGACATTCAAACATGCCACAGATCGATTTCCAAATGAGATTCATCAGACCTTGATTGAAGGATCTGGAGCATTGATTATTTTTATGGATGCAATACAAAGTAACCGTTACGGACTATTTATTTCCAGTACACAATGTTGTCGGGAAGAGCTCCGTTTCAAGCACGAAGCAGAGAAGACTCCGCCGCTGCTATAATGGCCCGGATCAAAGGAGGTCAATTTGATTTCACCGGCCCTGAGTGGGAACATGTTTCTCCTCAAGCCAAAAATATTACCAAAGGTTTGTTACATATTCATTCGGAGTCTATTAGCGTTTGTTACGGTGCTAGGCTCTGAGATTAAAGTGAAATCCACCTGAGTCGTATTTCCTTTGCTCTTGCCGTTGCAGAATGGTTTGCATAAAATGTTTATTTGTTGCAGGGATGCTGACTGTGGATCCCGTCAAACGACTGAGAATGGAAGACTTATTGGACAGTCCTTGGCTCGAAGGTGGAATGGGCGGTTTGCTTGCAACTCCGGGCATTCTTAATAGAAGTCAAAGAGGAGCTGAACACGCTGTCACTCAAACTCTGAACGCCTTTCACTTGGCTCACAAACAAGGCTTCAGACTTCAAGTATGTGCTCCAGTTTGTTTTCAACCATCACTTTTAAGACGCATGAATGACCTTATTTTTGTAGGCATTGCTTCATTGCTCTAATGTAATTCTAATTGATTCTGCAGGACGTATCTACCGCAAGACTGGCTCAAAGACGTCAACTCAAGAAATCGACTGATGGACGTTCCTCGTCCAGTAATTTTTCTTCGGGTTCATCAGGTAAACTTTAATTAATAATTGCCTTTATAATATAATATTTACAATTTTTTAATTTCATTTTAATTTTTAATTTTATTGTGACAGGAGGATCCTGCAATGCCAGCAAAGGGTCGTTCACTTCTTCCTCGATTTCGAAAAGAAGTTCTACGGAACAGGATTGCCGTAACTTTTTTAATTTTGGCGAAGCTCGTGTTCAAGAGTATTTGTCATCGTTACCAGAAGAGAATAACAACAATAGTTCCAATGCCGTGTCTTCCTCGTTACCAAGTCAGTCGTCCAATTCAGTCGCAGCCTCCAGACCAAAAACGCCAGGTCCAAATTCCGCTTCTCCTTTTTCTTTCCCTTCGGTTGCGACAAAGATTTCCTGTGTTCCAGTCAAATCCATGGAAAAAGATCTGAAAAAATGTTCCAATACTGTTAAGTCCAGCACCAAGCCTTCCATTCCTCATCAACTGACGCTCCCCTCAGTCCGAGTCCCGGTTTTCAAATTCGAGCCGATTATGACTCGATCGAGGAAAAGAAGAGCAGACCAAACGACGATAACGGAAGTAACCTTCCACCACAATCCGAATCATACGGTGACTACTGGGAGTTGTGCCTACGGTCGAAGTAGTGAAATGTCTATGTCTAATTATAATAACGAAGCTATTAATCTTGTCCTGCCTTGCAGGAATCCTATGCCTCCAGATCTTGTTAGTGAATCCGTTTCCGAAAGTTTAAATAATCTCACTGACTCATCAATGGGAGAAATCCCGACCAAATATAAGCGCAGAAGGTTAAAGAATCTGTGATACACAATTAATTGAGTAAAATACAAATGTGAACTGGAGCGCAAGGGATCTTAAATTAAATTCTTACACGAAAGTAAACGAATAATTTATCAATCAACGTCTACAAACCTTTTAGTCATTAATTTGTTGCGGAAATGTTGAAGAGAGGAATTCTACTATTTTCTGACACAGAATCCAAAACGAGTTCAACATTTCCAGGGACAAATATCGTAGTCAGTGGCAGCAGTTGTAATTCGTAGTGTGAAAGAGTTTCTTTGTACAACTACAATTACCGCAATTCGAGTCAAAATTTGAGTACATGCTGAGCACTAACTGTGCCAGTGATAAAGCTATGAGTTTATCAACTTGTAGACATACGATTAGCATAACGATGGTATTGTCAAACTTTCAGTACTATTTAATTATTAATAAAAATACGTAATACAGTATATAAAAACATAGACATAATATAATATTCCCAACCTAATATCATAAACATCCTTTATAATCATTTTATCATCGGACTGTCTCATGTGGGCACTTTGTCTGACAATTTTGCTAACTCTGTGTATTAGTAATTAGTGTAGTCGTAGAAATAGTGTAGTAGTATTATTGTAATCACTTGTGTAATTTGTGTATTCATAACGCGTAGAAACCCGTTTAGAGATGTGTGAGTAAGAATAATATAATTACTTACATTATCGTCATACTTAAATATAGCAATTGATTTTTATACTTGAATTTCTTAGCAATTAGTAAGTACGAACATATTATAGTTACTAAAATATTAATGTATCTTGGTAAAATGGAAATTGTTGAACATAATTCGATAGTATATATTGTATCCAGAAGAGTAACGATTTAAAGCGCATATGTGACTAAGGAACTTATAATTAGTGTCTTGAGCCTTGAGGTGACGTGACAAGAGAGCGAGAGAGGGAGAGATGTAAATGAAACAAAGTCCTATATATCTTAAAAATAAATAAGTATACGTAGAAATAGGAGTAAGTAATGCTAAGTAAGAATTACAATAACAATGTTATTGTGGTCATGTCTCGTTGTAATGTGAGTTGGTGGAAGGGACTTCTGCGTCTCACTCCATAAGTGCTGCATTACTCCTGATGAAACCTTAAGGGTATTTGAGTCTAATCTAGCCTAACAATTCGTAAATTGTAACCCAGAAGCACATAAAGTACGTTTTATGTGTTTTGAAACGTGAAGTATGTCTGTATGTGCATTAACACAAGATATATTTACACTTCTGTACATGTGAGTACATGTGAGTACACTGAGACAGTAAAAAGTGTGTGTTACTGTGTTAGTGTTAGATGTTTGTATGTTTAGTAAATAAAGTAAGGAGCGGAAGTGAGTGTCATGTCGTGTAACGAAAACAAATACCTTTCTATTTTGTACAATAGTACGGAGATTGTCGCGTAGAGCAGTTTACCATTGCTAAGAAAGAGTTAATATCTTTCCAAGTGTTAGAGTAATAAAATGTAGCCGTAGAATGTAATGTAACCCAGAATTGAGGAAAGAGCTGCAAATCAGCAATTCGTGAGTTGATGAGCGTCTTGAAATGTTAAATGAGAGAGAAATGTGAATGTATTATATGAGTATGATATGAGCAGATTAGGTGTAGCGTAAGGATTGTTGCAATTGTTGATAGAGACAATGGGCCAATGTGTACCTGAAATGACATTAAAGTGTCAGCTTCAGTTTTCGCCTTAATAAACAAGTTGACTTCCCTTGTCAAACTCCAACGAGATTCTAAACTCACTTCATCGTGTAAAGTAAAGTAAAGCCAAGCAGAATAATTGAATATAAAAACACGTATCAAGTGTGTCATGGGATATTCGTAATTTATAATACCTGAGAGAGTATAATAACAATAAGCTTTGAATGGTTTGAAAATATTATTATCACCTTGTACTTTGTTCTTGTTGTGTAACGAAATGAGTGAGGGATTTATGCTTAAGATAAACCTGGAAGTGAGACTTGTACACACAAACTGTTATCGTGCAACTGCAACACAAACACAAACTCCTCCGTAATTATTTGATAAATGTTGGCAACTACTGGTAGAGGGACGCCTTGGATATTAAAATGGCGAAACTGAGATTTTTAACGTTACCATTCCTGTTTCAGATTTTATTTAGCGTTCGTTTCGTTGTTTTGCTACTCTTACGTTCATTACGTATTGGAATTACGCTGGCATTGAATGTACTGCGTCTGTAAACACCGAAAGTAGCGAAAGTCAAAACTTGTCTTGTTTCTTAGCTCAAAATAAAAACAAATTCCACGCAGTCAAAAAACATAGTTTTAGCAATGTCATCCTTTAATTAATTATAATAATACTGAAAGAAAGTGTTGAATGAAGCGATGTGGGTGAAAAAGAAAAGTCAAGGAATCCTTCACGTATACAATTTGTATTTTGAAATGGACAAGGATAAATATGAAGGAGCTATACAGGGAAGAGTCTTAGGAAGCAGATTTGTTACAGATGGATTGATATTTGATACGAAACTAAACCAAACTAGTGATTTGAAAGGTGCAGGCAGACAGGTAGCAGGTGGAGCAAAACTGAAGGAAGGATGAGCTCGAATGTTATTATTCTTGTTAAATTATTATTATTATTATTATATTATTATTATTATTATTATCATTATTGTGTTTAGTACTCGTAGCGAAACAATGAAGGAGGAACACAGCAGAATGAATTATAACTTGTGATGTATTAGAAATAACTGCTGGTAAAAGCAATGCGCATAAATACAGGGGCAGGGGACTGTGCTAAGGATAGAAATGCAATTAAGCAAACAAGTTCTAAGAGTTCACTTTGATATACCCACTTCCCATTTTCTTCTTTTCGTGTAGAGATATGAACCACCACGTCATAATTTCACAAACGCTTTCTCAAAAGATGATAGAAATCAAATGTAAACCATGATGAAAAATAAATGCGCTCAACTTTGTGTCACGTCCTAATGTATTAAGTTCCAATTCATTTAGAATGCTACGTATGAACACAAAAATATCTTGACTAAAATTTCATTACCCACAGAAACTGCCAACACTTACTTGCAGAAAAATGAATCTACTCACACAATGACACACATCATTCACTCATCAAGTTCTTTACCATTAAGTCTCGATGTGACAATCGTGAGATATGCTATGTGTTTGTGTAATAGTAACTCAGTCTCAAGTCCCCATCTTTTTACACATTTTCATCTTCCCATGTGTTTTGGAAAGTCATGATTTTGCAGAGACTAGAGATTTGTATTAGCAGAATGATGTGTGTTTGAATTGAAGTGTTGTCGAAATCTTGTTGACGATTTTTTGGTGTTACATGGAGTTTGTTTTGAACATTCAAATTCTTGCATCATATCAAAATCAGATTGGATGAGACTGTGAGAATTGAAATATTTATTGTCTGTGGGTGCTACGTTGATACGCGATTGAGTTTACATGTAGCGTAAAAGGCGTCGTTTGTGGAAGATATTAATTATTGACGTGTTCTTTGTTTATTTTAAAGTTCTGCTCTGCTTGTTTTCTCTTTTGTTTTGTGTAGCATAAGAAATACATAGGATGTAAGAATATCATTATGATGATTATATTTTCACAAGCTGATATACATTTAGTCAAGTTTTTGTTTCTACAGTGTAGGGGAATCTACTATTTTCACCTTTAGTTTTATGTGTTAACAAAAGTGCTAAGTTTAGGTTTTAGTTGTATAAGAGATTATGTAGTTAGTTGGTTGAATTACACTTGGAGTAGGATTATGTTTATGTAGCTCACAGATAGAGTATAGACATGCACGTCTTGGTGGTCTTAGATCTACATAACTCTACAAATGTTGTATGATTTATGAAGTTATTACTTAATTGATAGCTCAGAATCAGGTGAGGGCTACTCGCTACATTGTATTTCCAATGTGTTGTGTACTTCTCTGTTAATTATGTGCATGCGATTTTCGAAGAAGTTTAAGTCTCTTTTTGTTAGTTTTTCAAATCAATCGGTTGCAACCATTGTCGTAATACGCCGCAAACGTTTGTTTCTTTTACGAATGTCCTAATTTACTATCGAGTGTAGGTATAAGAGAGTATATTATATATACATATAAACGTCTAATATTATAAGTTAATTCCGAAATATATAAATATATATTGTAACTTACTAAATACACTAATTGTAAGTATATTATAAAAACGAAATGTAACGATAGAGAACAGATATTATAGATTAATAATTGCTTAGCGCAGCGGTTGTTAAGTCGTATCGGTCTAGAACAAATACTATATTCAATAAATACGTTATTACAAATTAATTCCTCGTCTTATATCATTACCTCATGCTCTTTATTTCGTTTCTGACAATGTCTGCCAAGTCTATGGTGGATATTCATTTCATATTTCATACGCATGCATCAAACGGTTTTGTCCTTTATATAATTTTTTAACCATAATGCATTTGTAATAAAATATATACATGTTCATAATATATACATGTCCATAATATATACATGTCCATAGTTCATTCGCATATATACTTTAAAAATTATTTTTCATATTGTGTTACAGCGTGTTCATAATGAAACACTACGTGCATTAGCCCTATTCCAACTCCCACACTCGCCTATGCATTAAATCGACACGCTGCTAGTATTTGTCCTACTCATTTTGCGTTCTCAAAAGAAA
>JAQFYB010002743.1:0-22689 GCA_034694085.1 Pogonognathellus longicornis
CACAGCAAAAAAAACCTATTTTTTCCGGATTTCGGGGGGGGGGGGCAATTGTCCCTTTGCCCTATGCCTGGCTACGCCACTGATCCAAACATTATTACGAACATTTCATCAGCCTTCTATCTTATGAAAACTCTAATGCGGACAGCGATCGCCTCATCGCCTCGATCGCGAACCTTGTAGTGTGAATGCGAATGGCATCAGTAGGCGTTATGAGAGTTATGACAGATACTATGATATGTGTTATTGGATAAAAAAAGAATAACGTTTTCACAAAATAACAAAAAATACAATTTTGCATTTATTTACATAATTTTATTTAATTCGTAACACTTTCTTGGCATTTTGATTGTCTTTCTTTTTAGTTTCAAACAATGGATATACTTTTGCAGATTTAGACTTGTAAATGGTCGAGTAATTTTTGTATGCTTTCAGCTAGTAGAGCATTGTTCCATCTATTTGAAAATATACAGATAAAACTTAAACGTGTAAAAACAAAAAAGTAAAAAAAAACTGTCGAGTATCATGATGTTAATAGTAATGAATGAATTATATTTAGGTCTTTAAAACAATTGTGGATTTTGTAAACGTCAATATGTCCACTATGGGACATATACATTTCAAATGAAAGATTTAAATTCTTGAAAATTTTAAACTCTTGACTTACGTTACTCCAGGAGTCTGTAACACGGTTTGAATTTCAGGAGAAAATAAATGTGGAGGTGGAAAATCGAATAGGTCAAAAACTGGAATAATACGAGTGGAATTTGAATGGACTGCTTCTCTTATTTCCTGCAAGATCAAAATAATGTCCAATATTATTCATTCGCCCACTTTTGCACATTATATTAAACTAAAGGAGCCTCAAACTTAAAATGAGGCTTATGAAGCAATGATGATCGCACCTTATGCAAATAGTCATTGTAGTTTGTGTCACCAAGCGAGCGATCCAGTGTTCCGACTGATAGAACAATTACAAAGTTCCTAGAAGATTGTAGTGCAGTCATTAGCTGATCGTCCCAAAACCCTCCTCTAAGATCCTCCACATCCAGGAAAGCCGAAACATTATTGTTTTCGAGCAACAGTTTTAATAACATTGCCAAATGACGCGAACTTGTTCGTCTGTACGAAATAAAAACTCGGTGATCTTCCGTTGGTGCAGCAGCTTATTTAGAATTAATAAATTAAAATTAAGTCTAAATTATTTGTACATTCCAAACCAAACCAAATATTTGAAATGACAAATAAAAAACTCACTTATATTTTTTGATTTTTGCACACTGGGTACATCAACTGACTTATTTCCATTTATGCCTCCTATTAGGGTCAGGGTGGTTAAAAGTAGAAATATAAAATATCCTCCATTTCCCCACATTATTTTTTACTTATTCTAGAATAATCTTTCTGGAACAAAATATATTTTAGTCTTTCTACGAGGTATTCTCGACTGTATTTGAATAATGTTCCAGCTACACAATAATGCAACAAAGACGAGATGAAATTGAAGTGGTTATGCCATTTAGATTTATGATCTTGAGTGCAAAAGTCGTGTTAAAATGTGTGATATGATTACTCTTAACTCAATTACATGAGTATCATATTAATATTACATTCTTAAGCCGGCTTATGTTGATGGACACTTTAAACACGGTTTATGCGGTCATTGTGAGATTGTGACTTACATAGTATTAGGGAAACTTTATATGGATGTAACAGATACAAATACTGATACGTAATTACCTGATCAGTAATCATATGTATTTATGCTCTTGAAAATTATAAATATATGCCCCTCCTGAATTTGAATGATTTTGATTGATTGATGATTATTCGTATACACTGGATTATGTGATACAAGATTCAAGGGTATGATTATTCCTTATTGTGGGGCTGGACCGATGTAAAAAATTATAATTCTACTAAAACATAACCAATGATAAATATCGAATTTTAACTAGGTAGGTTTAAAGTGTATAATGTAGGACTTTTTTCAATCTGACTTTTCCCCGGTAATTATATGCTGTTGGTGAGTTTTTTACATTGCTGTTGTATTTTCATTCAAATTGGATTGGCAAGTCTAACATTTTTGTTACACACACTTTAATTTATGCAATAATTACTTCCATTACCTTTGCAGAGAATTTTCATTCGTTCTATAAAAAGCTTAAGAGATTGCATGTTTATTTATTTATTTATTTGTATTTAATTATTAATAGATTTCACTTTGCCGATTTTGTAGAATGCGTTCACAATGCTATTACTATAAAATTCGTGGTCAGTGTCAGATAACCATATACACATTATCGCTAATTTTTAAAAATTTCTTCAATGACCGGAATTATGTCATCTATGTTTAGTTTTTTGAACGGTACTTCTACATCCTTCAAATATCGAATAACTTTTCTTATAGAACCCTCTGCCAAATCGTGTTCCCATCTACGAAATAATTTAAAAAGAAGTTGAAGTACATAATATGTAATTACTAACTAATTAAGAGTACCATCCCCTTTAAAGTGTTCACTAACTTGACTCCTTGGTGTAGCAACATTGTTTGTATTTCGTTTGAAAATAAATGTTCAGGAGGGAAATCATATAGGTCGAAAATTGGGATGATGAGAGTAGAATTGGAATTCACTGCGTCTCTTATTTCCTAAAAAAGAGGAGTTTAATAAATGCTTATTATTTCGTGAAAAACTAGTTTAAAATAATTAAAATTAAATCTTACTTGATGCAAATAATCTTCGTAGTTTGTGTCCCCAATGCAAAGATCCAGTGAGTTTACTGACAGAATAAGAATAAAATTTTGAGCCGTAATCACTGAAGACTTCGTTCCGGATTCCATTTCGTTGGTATCCAGATATGCAGTTATATTGTACTTTGACAACATTTCTTTGACCAACATTGCTAAATGACGGGAGGTGGTACGACGGTATGATATAAAGACTGAATAAGACTCTTCTTTAGGTCCATAATCTGTATTTTAATAAAATAATTTATTTAATTAATATTTTTCTCCATATTTAAATTATTTTATTTTGCAAAGTAATAATGATTATATTTTTCGAGACTAACATTCATTTTGCGACTGTGTTTCCAATTCTTCTAGATTGCTTTTTAGAGGATTGCCACTAGCCGTTGAGAAAAAAGCTGTCGCTATCAACACAATTGTAAACACCGTATTATGCCCCATCTTGAAAATATTTTTAACCCGCTAATTTAAAATCCTAATTTAAGTTTAAATGAGCTGTTTATAAAGCAGCACGAAAATACAAAATAAGAATGAAAACAAACACCGGATTTTAAAACGGTGGTCTTTATGAGTAAAAATACTCCACCCATAAACTGAACTTGTTGATTAGGATATTAATGATTAAAAATCATACTATGGTCTTCACTTATCACTTATACGACAAAAATGATGACATAAATTTATTTAACGAGATGGATTAGTTTGATTGACAATGATTAATAGGTAAAGATAATTATTACGGCAGCTGTGCTATGTGGCAGAAATAGAAAATAAATTATTGATAATTGTTCATCATCTGTTTGATAATCACCACAACATACTAATATTATAGTCAATGTGGGTTTTCCCGGTTTTCCCAATTTTATGTCTAATTGCACGGTTTACTTGGTTGTCCTTAATTGCCAAGAATGCCCTCGAAGATTTATTTTATAACCCATTAATGCCCTCCAGGCAGGGCAACCCTTTGCGCTGCTTGCCCTATTCTGCCCTATTTTCTCAAAAAAAGTCCTCCGGGCAGAGCAGCGCGAAGCCCTCTAGTGAGGATGGAGGTTTTTTCAAATCAAATCAAATCATAACTTTATTGTCAAAAACACTACTCAGCCTTATACAGGTTGGTCCCCCGTAGTGGACAGCAACATTTTACATTTTCTGTAGGCCTGGGGCACATCATTATTAAAATTAATGCTTCTTATTTTTTGCTTTCACTTAAGAAAATGAAAACTATATCGTAAAAATTACCTAGATATAATAATATTTGGTATCTACTCGTACCATGGATGATTGGTCATTTCATTATTATATGGGTGAAATAATATTAATAATATTAATATGGGTTTTTTTTGAAAAGTTTAGATAGTATGACAGACAATCACTAGTTTATTTGGCCTAAAATTATAGTATATTTATCTAGTCGAATATACAGTATAGTATCGCATAGCGTATACAATTAGTAGGTACCGCATGAACGCATTTTCTAAAGCTCAACGCGGGCCCTGATCCATTATAGTACTATAAAAATATTATATTATTTAATAATAATAATAATAATAATATATTATACTATTCTGATCAACATTCATATTATGAATGTAAATCAGAACAGCGATAAAAGCGAATATTTTGTCCAGTCTCCTCATGTTGCATTATAAATAATACCTAATAAAACATTAATTGTTGTAACATCCATTAAGTAATAGTTACATTTTATGAAACAAGATTATGCAACTTACAACACTATGCAATTATTGAGACAATGGAGTTATTGCTCAACGCGAAATTAAAAGCATTATTTGAAGAATATTAGTAGTTTTTTATTTCTTATAAATAGAGACAGGAATAGCTAGCATTATTTGCTACTTTTTTCCGCCGAAAGCTACTTTCGAGGGACTTAGCATCTTCATGTGTCATGCCAAATGATATGTTATATTTTGAATTTTATTTTGCTATCTTTGCTATTCTCTAGAAATGAGCGCTATAGCAAGTGTTATTTTAGGGATTTTGTGCTAATTTTATGCTAATTTTATGCTATTGTAATGATTTTTGGACAAAATATAGTTTTGAAGTATATTCTTTGCTAGAGACTTTCATGATCAAAATTGGACTGAAAATAAATATTTAAACTCGAAACTTGGGTCGAAAAAGCAAATAATGCCCAATGTTTAAGAATTTCTATGAAGGAAAGGGAATGGCTGAGTGGAATAATATGCCTAATTTAGAGTTAAATACCAACAAATTTGTGTGTAAATATTGCACATTAATAAAAATGTCACTGTAATTGTGTGGTTACCAGTAATAAAATGTTAGATTTCTGAATGTAAAACTTGATTTTTAGTGTTATTTTTGCCAGTTTTTATTGTGTTTATAGCGCTATTAGTAATTACTTTTTGTGTTAGCTATTCTTGTCTTTGCTTATAAATGAATGGCTGTTTATTTATATTTAGTTTTCCCATGTGAAATCCAAAAGTTAGATTAATTAATTATTAGTTAATCTGTCTCAAATCTGTATAATGCGAGCATCTCCTCACTTTTTGTGATGTTTTAATACTTTAGTTCAATTATTAAGACACAAAATGCATCAACAACCAGCTAGTGAATTATTTCTCTCGTCATTTTGTTTAAACTTTTTTGAAAACCTTCGTTTGTCAAAGCAAGAATTTTCTAATTTTCTAATTTTTCTTCTTGTACCAATCTTGGTCTCATTTATTCCCTTTTGTAATTGTAAAGAAAACAAACGCATTAGCTTGACATTCGATCATACCTCATTCGCCCCAGATGGTTTCAGGGTGCCTGGGATTTCCATAAACGGTCAGAGCCCAGGAGAAACATTGATGTTTCAACCTCATGAATTCTACGAAATCGAAGTTGTAAACAATCTGGATCATGGATTAACGCTACATTTGCACGGACTTCATTTCAAGGGTGCTAACGAGTATGACGGAGTTCCTTTTATCACTCAAAACCCCATTCGTGAACAGTCCAGTTTTGTATACAAAGTTAATACTGGGAACCAATCTGGGACATTTATATACCACGCACACACGAGGCTGGACATACAGTGGGCTTATGGTGCTTTGATTATTGACGACAAGTGGAAACTTGGAAATGTCCAGGACTATTCTTATGACAAGGAGTGTGTTGTATTCATCAGCCAATTATTCCATGCAAACATGGAAACTGTTATGAAAGAGTTAGTAGGAAAGCCATTTAAATACGTTCCTCACGCCAATAGTCTTTTAATTCAAGCTCCGTCATGTTCTGTGCCCACAACTACGACCCAAAACAAATATCCTATTTTATCCGTCAATGCGGGACAGAAGGTCCGATTTCGTGTCATAGGAATGGGAATGGATTCAATGCTCTCTTTCCGAATTGCGAATCACACACTCAAAGTTATAGAAGCAGATCAAATTCCCGTGGAACCCGTAACAACGAATTTTCTTTGGGTGAATTCTGCACAGCGTTACAGTGTTATTGTCAAAATGGACCAACCTGTAGGGAATTACTTATTCGAAACTGAAATGGTACCGGCAAACGGACCAACTAATGGACTGGCGGTTTTGCATTATGAGGGGGCTTCAGATGCAAAAGACATGGCAAACTTGATAAGAGACCCCGAAGCCCACACTCCTAAGAAAAAATTGCATCGTTGGATTCTGGACGACTTGCGACCTTCCACAAAAATT
The DNA here is from genome assembly GCA_034694085.1 of Pogonognathellus longicornis. Lineage (NCBI taxonomy): Eukaryota > Metazoa > Arthropoda > Collembola > Entomobryomorpha > Tomoceridae > Pogonognathellus > Pogonognathellus longicornis. The sequence goes on from JAQFYB010002743.1 coordinate 6,430, forward strand.
CAGAATCCGGATGTTTACCCTGTACATCAAGACATCGACAGAGAAATAATAATTACGTCTTTTCAGAGGGATGTTAATGGCTTCCAGAAATTCGACATCAATGACGTTGTTCACAAGAAACCCGAGTTACCTTTGTTGGAACAACTCAAAAGTGGCACGAATATTTCGGCAAATAAAGAAAATGGAGTGTATGAGATTCTGATTGGCGAGAAAGTGCAAATTGTTTTCCAAAATACGATGAGTGACGAAGCATTTTGTGAACAACATCCGTGGCACATTCACGGTCACACTTTTTATGTTGTTGGGGAAGGACCAGATGCTTATGACCCTAAAAGGGACAGACAAATGATTGAAAATAATATCAGGAGTAAAAATGGTGCTTTTCAGTTCAGAGATGTTGTAACGCTATTCCCGAACCAAACCAAACGCGATACATCAAATCGTGCCCCATGCGGTTGGGCAGCAGTTCGTTTTGTAGCTGATAATCCGGGTCTGTGGGTTTGTCATTGCCATTTCCAGGCTCATCATATCCTGGGAAAATATTTTACCCTTCATGCACATGAAAAATTTACAGAAGAAAAAATTACAGGCGTAAATAAAAAAATAAAAAAATAATCACTTTTCATTTTTATAATTTAATAATCTTTATATTTGATTGAATTGATTGCAAACCTGTATAACCCATTTAAGACCAACATACGTATTACTTTGGTAATACTATTTTGAAATCACATATGTGAGACAATTTTAATAATATGCACAATAGGATGCTTAAAATCCTCTTATCCTCGCAGCAAAGTTTTATTACCAACGGTTAACGGTAAGAAGTATTTAACCCTCAGTACCTGAAGTTGTCGAAATGATATGTGATTCCGAAATTTACCACAACACACCAAATAACGTCAAACTAGCAAATTTCGTAGTTTTTAGACACATTAACGTATGAAAAATACGTGGGTGCTGTGGGTTAAATTTTGACGAAATATGGCTTTTTCCAAGATCCTTTTAAAAATAACTACAGTACGTTTTTTATTAGACGTACTATGGGAATGGGATTGAGTAGGAGCAATTTTGTGATTTTATAATAATATGTTTTTGGAGTAGAATCCTTGACAACGGATACTTTGTAAAGTATCCGTTGTCAAGGGTTCTATTCCATAACCATGTTGCAATAAGTCACACAAATGTTCAATGCTTGCCTCTTCCCCTAGTATACGTCTAATAAAATACGTACTGCAGTTGAAACAGTTGTTTTTAAAATATTAAATTATTCTGAAGGGTTTAATGTTTAAACGAATTAAATGTGATTTAAATTAATTTGGTTGCATGTTCTAATGAAACATCAATAGCGCAAATTGGATCGAAGACAAGACAACTTTGACCAAAGTCTTTCTAAATTATTTGAGCAAATAGAAAATCTAAAAAAGGAACAAGGTAAAACGAATGCTATAATAACTGCACTAAAAAACCGTGTTGATGAAGTGCCCCCACAAATAAAGAAATTGCAAACAGAGGTAAAATTGAGACACGTTATAATCATTGGACTTATTGACGATGATAAAGAAACTGACGTCGTATTACTCAATAAAATTGAAATAGTATTCAGAATCCTCCATGTACCTTTTTCTGCAATGGACACAGTAGAACGGATCTCTTCTGCTAGTAATCGAAGACCTCGGCCGGTGCTTGTGCGATGCAAAAAGATTTCATATCGTCAAAATATTTTAAACAATGTGAGATTTCTCAATACAGACTTTACTCAAAATATACAAATTATTGGCGATTTACCTCCTGAGACACAACGGTTTAGTTAGAAAAATACATAGACAGGTTCAATAAAGGTTAGGTTATAGGTATAAAATAGCCTTATACTATTCTATTCGCGGATGACTCGCAAATTATGTTAGCCGGTTATCCAAATGACATTCAAGAATAAATACTGACATTAAAAGCAGATATGAGATCTGTATTAGATTGGATGCGCAAAAATTATCTACAATGTCGCAAAAACCAAAATGATGATTGTATGTAGTCCACTTGTTTTAAAAATTATAGGCAATGTAAATATAGAATTTGACGGTATTAACATCAAACCAGTAAAGGAGTTAAAAATGTTAGAACTTACTATTGATACTCATTATGACGATGATGGAAATAATAAGTAATAGTATAAATAATCTATTGTTTAAGTTTAAATTGACTTTAAATTAATTGTAATTAATCTTAAATCTATATTTGAAATTGTTTCGACTCGAAGTTTCCTATCATTGAATGTGAACACCGTGTGAAAGTAATTTTTGGTGTGATTTTCTGAATAAATTATTATTATAAAGAGACGTATAGAATGAAAAAAGACTGCATTAAAAAAATTCAATGACTCGAATAGCAAACAAAGTAAAAGAATTCTAGATATCATTAAAATTGTGTGCAAAAAACTCAGACAAGAATATAGTATCTACAGACACATCTCTGACTTAAAGAATGTGTATTATAGTAGTATTTATTATTAATTGTAGCAAAAAATACATTTATAATGAAAGGAAATTACAAAGTGTTTCCAATGTATTTTAATAACAAACTGAAAAGTAAACTTCTAAAAATTAATATAATTATAATTTTGTAGCTTTCATCTATTTATTTTTGCATAACTCGTTAGAATTGTAAATTAAAAATTCCGACAGAAAAAAATTAAATCATAATATAATTCAAGTATCATGTACGAACTTCAGAAAGAGTCATAACTTACATATTTCATTGATCTCATATTTCAGTATGAATTTGTAAAACCAGCACAAGAAAACACTGTGTGGTTCAAAACCTCCGGAAAACTGCCCCCCTTATGGGGGAGGATCACCTCAAAGTTGAAAACTGATGTGAATTTTAAAAAATCAGGGTGAAATCAGAAGGTCGTGATTTTTGGCATACGCACATAAGACATGGATATCTCCAGCTGTTTTTGGAATCAGCCAAATCCATTTATAAATTCCTATCAAATTATTTTTCGAAATTTCAAAAAAAATAATTTTGCAATTTTGAATTTTTTTATGTGGGATATTGGATTCTTTGCCCAAAACTCTATTTTAACCAACTGTGCAAATTTGACCTCTTCGAAAGGTCATAGCAGGTGTTTTATAAATTCATACTGATTTGCTGAAATTTTTGTTTATTATTAAACCTATCTCAAGATAAAGTATAATTATAAATTCTTAAAATTTCTCAACAGTCAGATCCAATGCATTTAAGTGGCAATTAAAAACAATATTTATTACCTAATAGACAATTTACGCAATTGAGCCACATTTTTAGTGTATTTGTAACAATTTATTAGGTCTTTGTTTGAGTAATGATATATTGTTCTTCCAGTCTGTCAACAGCAATAAATTATTATTATTATTATTATTATTACCAATACTATTATCGTTAATTGCAAATTATATGGTTATTTTTTCCCGCGTCTGTAATGGCCAGGTATGATTACAAAATTATTGTAAGTTCTTTTAAAAGAATTGTCTGACTCCTGGAATACTGTAATCTCATTGATATACGCATAGGTATATTATAATATATGTAATATTGAAATTAAATCTACAATAATATGCGCTTATTGATATAAACATGTAATATTCAAATTGGTAAGCTCGAAAATAATTTTTTGTCATATGTATTTCAAATTCCATTGTCTTCAATATATAAAATTGTTATGTGCAAATGTGAATATGATAATGATAAAGTTATTGCCATTTATTTTGAAAGAATTTGAAAGAATTGACTGGAGTGAATTCTTACTGTTAAGCTTATGTATCGTTGTCTTAATCATAAACAGCGACAAATTGGTTTCCTTAATCTTAAAAATGCAACCGAAATCAACTTGTCGCTTTTTATGATTAATGAAATCAAGTTGTCGCATTTTTAAAATTAAGGAAATCAAGTTGTCGCTTTCTATGATTAAGACGGTATGTAACATTTAAATTGCAAAGTAATAGAAAATTAGTGATATAGTAGCAAGGTTGGAGTTCATTTGAGCAAAATTGGAGAAATGAAAAGTTTGATATAATGATAATAGAATTTTACAATTGTTTCTTAGAAATCAAAGAATCATTTCTCTTCCACTTGTCTAGATTCAGGAAAGGCCAGCTCAACTGGCCTTAAACTTTATTATAATTACTTGTATTCACTCCTTACCCCGCGTGGAGCGAGGGCGCTGATTTACTGATATACTATTATCATTTTTCTTAAGTTCTTCAATTTGCGAATATTTTTTATACAACCAATTGCATATATATTTGGATGCAACATGTATCAGCCACGAGAGAAACTTGCACTTTTATCTCTCTTTCGCAAATTAAATTTTGAAGCCCCTCCATTTTCATTGTTTCATTTTTTAATCCTTATATCAACATTTATTTCAATTTGCGATTGTGGAAAGAACAAACCAATTCGGTTAGATTTTACTTACATTACCTTAGCCCCAGACGGTTTCGAGCAGAAAATAATCGCTATAAACGGTAAATACCCGGGAGATAATTTGTATCTTCAATCCTTCGAAGAATACAACATCGAAGTTGTGAACAATATAGATCACGCAGTAACACTCCATTGTCACGGACTCCGTTTCATGGGCGCAGAAGAGTTTGACGGTGTTCCTTTTGTCACGCAATACCCGATTCCCCCAAAATCCAGTTTTGTCTACGAAATCCAAACTGGGAACCAATCGGGGACATACATATATCACGCTCACACAGGGCTAGATATACAGTGGGCCTACGGTGCCTTAATTATTGAAGACATGTTTAGACTTCAAGGTCACTTGGACTACGTGTATGACCTGGACTGTACTATAATCCTCAGCCAAATATTTCATGTAAGCACGGACTCCATGTTAGAAAAATTGTTGTCATCGGACTTTGATGTCGCTGACCCAGAAAGTCTTTCAATTCAATCTCCAAGCTGCTCTGTGCCTACAACATTTAGGTTTAATAAAAACAAATACCCCATTATAGCAGTAACTCCTGGATGGATTGTTAGATTTCGGGTCATAGGAATGGGAATGGCTTCATTGCTTACCTTCAGAATTTCGAACCACACTTTTAAAGTAATGGAAGTTGATGGAGTTCATGTCGACCTAGTGGACACAGATGTTCTTCATGTCAATTCTGCGCAAAGGTACAGCATTCTTGTCAAAATGGATAAACCTGTGGGGAATTATTTAATTGAAACCGAAATGCTACCGGACCCTGGGCCAAAGAATGGACTTGCAGTTTTAAACTATGTGGGTGCTGATGACCCATATGAAATGGCAAATTTACAACGGAATGGTTTGAGTAACGGGGGTAGTATGTCACGCTGGATTTTGGACGAATTGCGTCCTTCCAAAAAAATTATAAACCCTGAAGTTTATCCCGTGCCTCAAGATATCGACAGAGAAATAATGATTGATTTTTACTTAGAGGATGTTGACGGATATCAGAAGTTTGAAATCAATGGCGTATTTCACAAGAGACCTGAGATTCCTTTGTTCGTTCAACTTAAAAATGGTGCTGATATTTTGGCGAATAAAGAAAATGGAGTGTACGAAATTCTATTTGGGGAAAAAATACAAATTATTTTCCAAAACAGGATGACCAATGGAGAGTTTTGTAAACAACATCCTTGGCACATTCACGGACACACTTTCTATATTGTGGGCGAAGGGGCAGATGCTTATGACCCAAAAATACACAGACAAATAATTGAAAACAATGTCAAAAATAAAAATGGGGCATTCAAGTTTAGAGATGTTGCAACACTCTTCAATAACCAGTCGGTGTATAACTACACAGCCCGGGCTCCATGTGGATGGATGGCAGTTCGTTTTGTTGCTGATAATCCGGGTGTATGGTTTTGTCATTGCCATCTCACGCCTCATCACGTCATGGGCCTCTTCTTTACCCTCCTAGAACATGACAAACGCGGAGGAGGAGGGACGACAGGCGTGAGTCCCACTAATTTTGATAATGCCATGTTTTATTTTATGGACAATGTTTATGTATAATTGAGGCAAGATGGCGGGGTGAAATTTTTTGATGACTCCTCAATTTAAATTTAAGTTTTTTGTTAAAAAAATGAAGAAAATGTCAAAGTCTTTATATTTTTAAGACAAAATCTATTACAACGTTTGTTTGCTTTGTTTTAAAAAAATGAGAATTGATTTTTTTCAAAATTAAGTTTAAAAAAGCTTTAAAAAAATTTAAATTTCCTAACTCTTTTATATTTAAGCTGGTTCCAACTACAACTAAACCAGATTCAAACAATATTTCGAAGTTAGCGGAGCTGATAGAGAATCTGAAGAAGGAACAAAGTAAAACAAATCAGATATTAACATTATTAAGAAAACGAGTGGAAGAATTGGAATTAGAAAACAAAAAACTTAGCACAGAGATTAAATTGAGACATGTTATTGTCTTTGGACTTCCTGAGAGCGATACAGAATCGGATAATCTTTTGCAAAGTAAAATTGGAAGAGTGATGTCAATTCTCCAGCTATCTTTTTTGTCAATAGACACATTAAATAGAATCAATCCTAATCAGAAACCTCGACCGGTTCTTGTAAGATGCAAATCAATTTCTGATCGTAACAAAATGTTGAAGAATAGTCATCTCCTCAAAACAAACAGGTTGACAGAAAATATGTATATTACTGAAAATTTGCTACCTGAATATCTTTCTGGTAGAAGAATGCAAAGAAAAGGTTAGTTAATGACTCATACAATAGTTATCAGTATTAGTATTGTAGGTACCGAATATATGAGTCGTGAAATTTAAAAGGGTGGGGTTGTATAAGATAAAATTGAACAAAACTCCCTGCTGTTCAAGTAATTCTTCGTTGGTTGAGTACCTATTTATATTTCCGTGGGGTAAGGGTGTGGAAGTGTACCCCTGCATCACGCGCTACATAATATTTAATATCTACGACACTGATAGCGATGTTGTTTAACCAATACAATTTTGAATGTACATTTGGTTACTGTTAGGGCGGATTTACGAAATGGAAAGTTTTGCTAGCATTTAATGAAATGACGCAATTTTTTTATGAGAGAATGAATAAAACATAATTTGATGAGTTTTATGATAAACTCATATTTTAAAATTAAAACGTTCTGTGAATCTCAGAGATGCTAAAGTTGAAATAAGTTTTTTTTCGAGCCGAATGAGCTGATGACCATGACCATAACGACTCTGAACGATAGAATGAAGAAATAATAGCAAAAAAATTATAAACAAAAATGCTTCATGGTTTTAAAATTCAATAGTCATACAAATAATGAAGAATGATTAATTGAGTGTTATTAATTTATTAACAAGGGTGGTCAAGTGGTCATTTATGGTCAGAAATCGAAAAATATAGGTATACTAGTGTTGCGTTGTAGGATGTTTGTCGACATTTTTTAAATGGTGTGTATTTTCTGGTCTATATTTATGTATATAGAGATTCCAATTATTCGAAATCAAATACAAACTTGTTTAATTATATCGTATTATACCATATAATAAATGGCATTTCATATGATACAAATAGGTTGACTATTTGCAATGAGTCCTGCCACATAACGTAAATGTAAATATTAATTAAGTATAAAAAATTTGATTTAATTAGTAGCACGATGTGTGTGCAGATTTTCTATAAAGAGAAAATTACAACATTGTCAATGTACTGTGACTATTTTCACAAAGGTGTTGCCGTAATATTTTATAACAAGTTTTTGCTATGATGTGTATGTACTTTTATACAGCTTTTATTTAAATGAAATGGGAGTTTATTATTTTGACTGGCTGTAATTGCAAAAATTATTTTTTTATTGATTTTTTATTAAGCTACACAACATCACATAATTACGCTTTATCTATATGTTATTACGTATTGTTCTTACAATTTATTGGCCAACAGTTTTGGGATTTTATTCAGTTCTCGTCTTTCGTTTCCACATTTCTCAGAAGACTTGAATCGATGGCTTCTTTTTCGTTCAATATTCCATTTAGACTTTTTGGCAGTTGGTGTTTTCTAAAATTGACTGTAAACTCTTTAGACTTTGGGTTGCAGAAAAGCAATCTCTCTCTAACCTTCTTGCTTAAAATGAACTGCAGAGCTTTCAAGAGTTGAACGAAAGCGAAGGGAGCGTTAAGAACAAAAACAGTCTTCACTTTTATTATACTTCCACCCTATCAAATAAATAAAAATAAATAAATTTTGACTTTAAAAACATCGTCATATTATTTGAAAATTAAAAAAATGTCTACGATCAAAAAGTATTTGAATATTTTTAATGTTCTTTTTACGTTAATGTTTTAATGTTAAAATACTTTTTACGTGGGCTTTAAAAATTAAGCCTTTTAAGAGCATTAAGACAAAAAATTATTTTCATCACAGTCTGTCTCAATTACCTGCAGCCAATCGTTTCCTCGTCTTGCATCGTGGAAGCCTACCGTGGCTATTTGCTTTGCCAGTTGGGAGAATCCAACTCCCCTAAAATCCAGAACTCCGACGACTCCCTCCGTCTGGACGTCTTTCTGTTTTAGAAGCACCTCTGTTAAATCTGTGGTTGCTTTAGTCAATCCTTCCAACGATATTTCAGCTGGGTCCCAATTTTTTAACGTTATAACAAACACTTTTCTTCCTTCAACGTCTTTTCCCCGCAGGATTGTGATAATATTTTTTTCGTACGCTTTCACATATTTTTCAAATGGCAGTAAATACACTTCCGGATATTTTCTTTTAAAAATCTCATTTTTCTCAATCGCTGCTGCAGCATTTTTCACATGGAACGATTTTACACGAAGTATACCCAACAATTTTTCTTCTTCAGCGCCAATGTATTTATGACAACATTCGTCACATGCTATGCATATAGAAAAAAAAATAATAACAATTTTTATAATGTGAAAAATCAAATTAAAAAATTATTAAAGCTTAGAAACCTAATTTAATTTAATGTATTTGTAATTATTTTTCAATTAAATTTACACTAGAGAGAAACATAAGAGAATGACAAATACCTAACAACGTCTTTCTTAATTCTTCAACTTTTCTTCGCTCTTCGCTTGTCTCTACAGGTTTATTTGCATGATGCTCAATTAAAACAGACATGGTATTTTTCTAAGATATTTCTAGACACTGCAGTTATTAAAAATGACCACTTCCTAGGTTTATTAAATGGTAGGTAGGTTTTGATTTACTATTAGTTGTTTGGACTTCCGTTGCCAATAAATGACTGAAAGTGGTGAACATCTGAACAATGCATAATAATTATTGTTACCCAACCTACTGTTACCAATATTTTAACTAGATATGTGCAACATTTTTTTATTCGCACCATTGAAACTAGTAAAACCATGATATTGAAACTTGCAAAACAACCGAAATTGTCCTTGCTCGGTTTCTCGGATGAAAAAATATTCTCTACACATTTATGTGATACACATTTAACATCAACTTGAATTAATATTACATTTACGTAATTCGTAAATGCTCTTTTATATATGAAAGTTGGTGGATCCCATTACAGTAAGTTGATGGTATACACTAAACAAGACATTGAGCTCGGTCGGAATGACCTGGTAGCAGTTTCCCATCATGAAGAGAGAATATTCGCACGGTATTGACTTGACCACCTGTCCTTTAAAATCGCTGTTTATCGACCTTTGGCACACGTATGAGTAAAATTATTATTGTACAACTTTTAGCTACGAAATTTTTGGCCTCTTCATCCATGGAACATTAGTTCACACCTTTTTGATTGAATTAATTTTAGCTTTACACCTATAGGAGAAATTGTAAACAAACTCATGTCATTTGTCTCAAGACTTAATATTTTATAACCAACCAGTGGCGCATTTAGAGGGGCTTAGAGGGCTGAAGCCCCATCCAAATTTTTGGACTTAAATTAGGTTTCCCTCAAAATGCAAAAAAGAGGCTATTTTTGAGATTACGATATAATGAAAACTCCGTTGTCGTAATGTTGAAAATCGTAATAAAATTATACAATAACACAATATATTTATTTTGTTCAACATTTGATGCAATGGCTATGACCTACATAATGTTGTAAGTTAAGTTTATTTATTCAATAATAACAATTCCCTCCTTAGAGGATGCTACATTGTTATGTTGATAATTCCCTTATTCAAAGTTCATAAATTTTTTTACAATCAATAGTATGCAACTTCAATTAAATTTTTATAACTAATATTTCACAACTTCACTTATTGTTTCATCATAATGAGAAAAGTCAGATAAATCACAATTACATTCAATTTTTTGACTCAGTAATAAATGTTGCCTAAATCATTTTTGAAAATATTAAAACTCCCAGAAGCAATGTTATGAAATTGGCATTTATTTATGTAAGTTGTAAGTTTGTAAGTCCGTTTGGTGTAAAATAAATTTGTATAACAAAAGGATCAAAATTTTATACTATTGAAATTTTAAGCTGAGTTTTGCAATAGTTTTACTGAATGTAAGTGTGTACTTCAGATGTAGCGTGACTATGACTTAATACTCCAATCAACTAGCTCATTTATGCTTTTTGCGTCATTATTTATTGTGAGCAAAACTTCACACACTCATTTCACGGTCAAAGTTATCCTCAAGTTCAATATCATTCTATTTTTTGACAGCTTCCATACCGCTTTAATGTTCAATTATGTTATAAGAACACAACTCTGATCAAGTTGCCTTCTCGGAATCAGATGTATCATACAGATTATAGCTGTGATTTAATTTTTTACTTGATAACGAAGTAGGTAATAAATGTTAAGATTGTCTATCAGCTAACATGCTACTTGACCTTAATTTCAACACGTCACTCTATCTTTAATATTTATATATTTCTTATTTACTTCAATTATTATTTATTCACTTATTCCCATCGATAATTTTAATGTTCAATTTTTTTACAGCTATGAAAATTGTTGGTATGAACAAACTGAAAAGTACCATTACGAAAAACTTCAGACGTTGATTTAATGTTTTTTAACGACAAAAGTGTTTTTGCCACGTTAAGTGATCTCATATGGTATGTTGTATATATTAAGCTACAAGATTTTCGTCTGTCGGTGACCATGGTTTCGGAAACATTGCTCCTGGAGACGTGTGCTGGAAAGATACCACCCAGGGCAATGGAGAGAGGACCCCTTTACACGTGCTGCTCCAGAGTTTACAATAGAACCTGCGGCGGTACATTTGGTCAGGCCAAGTTGTGGGCCTACTGAGGAAGGGGACCCAGTAGACATGGACCCACCCTTTAGCAAGGAAAATTGCAGTTTCAACTTTCACCCCTTCCCCGCAATATTTGTTGAGTATAACAACTCTGAATGTAATGCATACCCCTGACCCTTGTCCTCTCGAAGATGCAAGTTAAGAAACGGGGTTTGGAGTAACGGGGGAGGTGTGTGGAGTTTGTAAAGATGTCATTAATGAACAAACCACAAAACCGCTCAAGCCATTAAGACCCATTAACAGTGTAATCCATAACATGACCTTACGGTCTTACTTTACAACTTAATCAGAGCCATCCTAACCGCTGCGATACAAAACCCAGTAGAACAGTAAGTAAATATTGCCCCCCCCCCCCAAATCCCAAAAAAAGAGGTTATTTTGCAAAAAATCGCGAATTTTTTAATTTTAGGTGGATTTTTGCCTAAATTTGCTCAAACTTTTCACGCTACGCGCGAACATATGTACTTCATGTTTGGAATTTGCGCCCCCCCCCCGAAATCGATTTTTGGATACGGCCGTGATTGTGCTACAGCTGAGCAATCCGCTATATTAAGGTGTGAAATGTTGATGTTTTGCAAATAGCAATGTCCTGTTATAATGCGAGTTAAAATTCTTAGGTTTTCTCTACTCATATTGTACTACACTACTTTATAATTAAGGGCCACTTTTAGACAAGCAAATCTGTGCAAAAATAATGTAGTAGGTACTTTAAAGACTTGAAGACGTATGGGAAAATATAATAATAAAAAAGAAGTCCTACACATTTATTTGAAAGTTAACTGACAAAACTCAAGTGAGTCTTCGACCAAATGAAACAAGCGGCACATAATTCACAACTTAGCATATAGCCAAGGGGGTGCACCTCCCGGAAAAAATTATTAGATTAATAAAAGTGCATATACCCTGAAAATATTTTGCACTACTTGATCCAATTTGCTGTTCCCCCTAAACTGGCTCCATTTTCTTCAATAAACGAAATTATAGATTTAATTTGTACCACCTCATAATATGCAAATTTAACCCCTCCATCTCTAAATAGAACTTTGCCGTGCACCCCCAATTAATAATCCTGGCTATATACGTGCCACGTGTCTACTCACACCAACAGGAAATGCAAAATGGAAAATCGAGGAAAATAATAAGAATGTAATTGTGGGAAAATCTAGCAAGTTGATCCTATTACATATTGAGTAAATGCAATCATAAATCATTTTAATCATGAAGGAAAAATCTCTTCAATACTACAAAGGTATAAAACCATGTTGCATAAATAGTCTGATCGATGGAGCTGCAAAACTAAAACCATATTAGTGGCATTATTATTGTAGTTCAAAATAACGGTAGCCACTGTAAATATTCTTTCACTCTATTGTGTGCATTGTTTTATATTAGTTACACCATTATTATTACCATTCGTAATAATAGTAACCTATTAAAATAATTTAAAGTTTGGTTTTTCAAAATGGAAAAGAAGAAAGAATTACTGTACGACGGGGTATTTTATGATGTGACCGAATGGAGCAAAAGACATCCAGGTGGACGAGTTATTGATATGTATATTTCAACTGGAGAAGATTCAACACTTGCAGTGCAGCAGTTTCATCAAAGATCCACCAAGAAGGTCATGAGTATTATGAACAGTTTGCCACAAAGAAAATTAACTGAACAGGATTTAAAAGGTACCTACATAAAAATAATAATCGCTTATTTTAACTTAAACCAATTTTGAATGATCTTTGTATATAAACGAATAACGCGGATTAAAAAATATTTAAAAACAATAAATAGTTTTTTTTGAAAGATTTCCCTTTTTGTACTTGTTTACTTGCTTTTATTTTAGAAATGAATGTGGATCCCAAAAAACAAGAAATAAATAAAGCTATGACAAAAGACTTTTTGGAACTTTACGACACGCTAAAGAAAGAAGGCTATTTCAATCCTGACCCATTCCATGTCTTGGTTCGAATTTTGGAAATCTTGTCCCTCTGTGCTGTTGGAATTTACTGCCTTCAGCTGCAGCCTCAAAATTTGATAACAAGAATTGGAGGAATTTTTATTTTAGCGCTTGGATTTGGACGCTCTGGGTGGGTACAACATGAAGGAGCTCATCACGCTCTATTTGGAAAACCTAAGTTGGACAAAGCAATGCAAAGTTTTCTATGTGGTAAGTTGATATTTTCATTACAACAATTTTACTATCCAAATCACGCATGAAATTCTATGTCGGTTAACGAGATTTTTGACGATTGGGATTTATTGCTATTAGTTTTACATGCTAAAAGCCAAGGCTGTATCTAGGATTCCATTTCGGAGGGGGCAAAATACAACATGATGCACAAAAGTGTCTAATATCGCGCGAAGCTCGAAAAATTTGAGCAATTTTAGGCCAAAATCAGTCTAAAATGTATCAAATTCGCGCATAGCGCGAAAAATTTTGCGATTTTTTGCAAATTTTTGGTAAAATAACCTATTTTTTTCCGATTTCGGGAGGGGCAATTGCCCCCTTTTCACCCCTTCAATACAACCTTGCTAAAAGCCAACCACCAAAAATGGAGTTAACCGCTAGTGCAATTGCATGCGCGATATGGCTAAAATTCGCTCTATGAATGATTAACCGTTTTCTTTTTGAATATTCATTTTTCTTTATTTATCTGAATTTGTATTTTTATTTCATTTTATATTTAGAAAATTCTTGTTCTTAATAGAAAATAAATTACATAAATAGTTAAAAAACGTTTTAATTTGTGGTCAGCAAATTCCATTTATACATCACATGTCCATCAAAATTATATGTTCGAGAGTTATTATGTACTTTATTTATTTTTGTTTATTTTAGTCTTGAAGAGAATCGGAGGAAATTGTTATACATTTTCTGTTAACAAGCACTTTGTAATTTTTCCTTATTATATTTCCTGTCTGTCGAATTATCTGTAAAATATCTTTACAGGAATATTTATGGGCACTTCTGGATCACAGTGGTCTAGTATTCACACCCGCCATCATGCTATGCCTCAGCATGTAAAGCATGACGTAGATATACAAAGCGTTCCTCTCATTGCTTTTCACAAGGACACCGTCAACAATCCTAAGGATGGCAACGGATTTTTCATTCAAAATCAAGTACACAGTTTATTCTACATTGTACTTAATTGTCTTATACTATTAATAATGGTCGAACAATGAAATGTTACCAGTTGAGATTCTTTTTGTTTACAGAAATGGTTGTTTGCTTTGTGCGACACGTTTATCGTAATGCTGGCATGGAAGGTGTACATGCATCCTCTTTATTGCATCAGCCGAAGAAAATACTCGGATTTGGTGTACATGACATTACACTACTTAATCTTCATTGGAGCGGTTGGATTCTCCAATTACATCATTGCTGCATGGTTAACTAGCATTTACCTTCTTGGAAATTTCACTCTGTCTCATTCTCATCTGCCGGTAACAAATGAACCTACCCATTGGGTCGAGTACTCTTTGAACCACACGGCCAACGTTCGCTCTTCCTGGTGGGTGGATTACTGGATGGGGAATCTCAACTACCAAATCGAACATCATTTATTTCCTACGATGCCCCAATATAGAAACAAATTGTGTCGGGAAAGAGTCAAGGCTTTGGCGAAGAAACACAATCTTCCTTATCATTTGTACTCATACGCTGAAGCCGTCAAGAAAAGTTTTGACAATCTGGCAACAGTTTCAAAAGAACTTGCTGCAACTGCAAGCTAAATCTATAGGCAGCTAATACATTGGGGTAACGCATAATCCACGAATTATTTGATCAGTTTAGCGGAACTTTAGAGAAAAGGACTCTGATTGGCTACACAATCTCCTAAGCTACGCGGGGACTTTCTTTGGCAATTTCGTTCTTAATGTATATTAGCATGCTAGTCTGGATCACTCATCGGTGCAATGACAATGACGCTCGACATGGAGCACGCACTCATGCTATTTTTCAGTTTTTTGTGCAAGCGCTTTCAACTTCTATTCTGCAATAGTTTAATTGTTGGATTATGCGTATCCCTATTATTTTGAAGTTTGTCAAATACTATTAATTTAAAGAAGAATTGTAGAATATCCTTCATATTCAATAATTGGTGGGGGGAGTTATTTGAAGATGACTTGTTGAACGTTCGTATATGATTGAAATAAACAAACTTTTAAATATCAGAACCAATTTTTTGATTCGAGACATGTTTCATTACCCGTCCGTGGTTATATTATTATTATATACACAAGAGGATAATAACAATTATGAATTTTTAGAAAAACATTTATGCAAGCACCTGAGTGTATATATACAAATATGTATAATTAACCTTACTCGGCATACTTTATTTTACAACGATCAAGTCAATTAAATATTGCGACAGTCTAAATTTAAAACTAAAAATTGGAGATTAGAAATTAAAAGGAGATAATTTTTAGTTAGTATTTGGATTTATTTAGTAATTTTGCTCTCTCAATCATTAATTTCTGTATACAACCTACTTATGATCCTGGTACGCGCCTGTTCCCAATCTTCCCTGTATTTATCTAATTTTCTATAGCTTTACAAATTAAATATTACCTAATCAATGAGATTTCATTTAAGTCTGCCAAGGTAATTCTTTCAAAATAAATGGAAAAATTAAAAAATATCATTACTGATTGCTTACACATTTGCCTATAACAACTTTATATATTGGGGATTAAGGCATTTGAAATATGATGAAACTTTTTTTTTCAAGCTTACCAACTTAAATATTACGTATTTATATCAACAGGGTAGCTTTTATTTCAATATTACGTATACTTTTACGTATATCAATGAGATATTATTCCATTCGGACAATTCTTTCAAACAAAGTTACAATAATTTTGCAAAGAGCATTACAGACGCAGGAATAAAATTACTACTGCTTTGCATTTAACGAAAATAGTATTGATATATATAGTAATAGTAATAATTATAAAAATAATAAAGGTTGATAGTAAAGACAGCTCTAAGTAATACGCAACACATG
>JAQFYB010002744.1:0-22683 GCA_034694085.1 Pogonognathellus longicornis
TGGGGCAAGTCCCCCCCCCCCCCGAAATCGATTTCTGGATACGGTGTGTACATTGTACTATTATTATGCGTATGGTTTAAACATCGTTTTATTTATTTATAATTTATACTTTCATTTCTTTTTGTAGGTTCAAAAAGATTTAGAGATGACAATTGAATTTAACGAAACTCCGCCTAATTTACGTCGGGAGCTGATTGACACTTCTCCATTTTACGAAAGACTATTGGAAAGATATACAAGACAGCTTAAGTTTTACGAAAGGGAAGCATTGAGAGTTATAGAAGTTTATAGAAGTGGTTGTGACCCAGAAGAAGTGACTGCGAAAGGTAAAAAGTATTTCTCATTAGTACACAATTAAACTTATTAACTAAATTAAGTAAATTAACTACCTACCGATTGTAGATTGTTTACAGACAATCAATTTTATGTGATTTTGATTTTTTGTATTCTGATTTTCAGAATTATTTGCGACTTTGCAGTCAACAAACGACACTGTCATTGCACTGGCAGCCAAAGTTCAAAATTTTCACGAAAAGGTTGGCGACGAGATTTCTTCCTTTCGTAATTTACAACGAATGACATTGGGTGAGAGTAAATTTGTTGAAGAAGCTCCGCAAATTGTTTCCGCCGTAAATGACATTTATAATCGCATGTACGAAAAAGCCAGTGTTTATTTTAGTCCTTCAAGTAAGTTTTTCCTTTTTTTATTTTAATATTATTTTTTCGAAAAAAGTGAAGATTTGCAGAGTTTTTGTAAAGTCGGATGCATTAATCGGAATAATTTTTGTTTTTTAAGTAGAGGCTTCAAATGTGACGAAATTTTTGCATAATCAGCCATCTCCTGCCAAAGGTGCCACGTCACCAACTGCCCTTACGTCAACACCAATGTTTCCTCGTCAGTTTGGCTTCCAGACAAGTAAACACGCAGAACAATCTCCGTTTAGTAGTTTTACGGGTGGTAAGAATTTTTATTCTTGATGAGTGATTTCGATCATGATGTTATTGTTATTGTCTTTGTTTGTTGTGTGTGTCCGTATCATTTTCTCGTAATAAAAACATTGTTTGGAATTTTCCAAGGTTATGGCTCTCCCCAAGCTTTATTTCAAACGCAAACAAGTGCCATTCTCAACTCTGCCCTACAATCACCTACAGGGCAGTCCAACACGTCGCTGAAAAGATCTAAACGATAGTAAAATCCCGTTTCATACTGGATTCAATCTAACCATCAATAATTAATTAACGGAATTTCATACTAATTAATGAATTCAAAGACTAACTAAAGTCCCGTGATGATAAGTGTGGTATTTTTAGTACCTAATTAAATAATACGAACTTTGGTAGGGCTTAATCTGCCGCTTCACAGTTTCCTACATTATA
Source organism: Pogonognathellus longicornis (assembly GCA_034694085.1). Taxonomy (NCBI): domain Eukaryota; kingdom Metazoa; phylum Arthropoda; class Collembola; order Entomobryomorpha; family Tomoceridae; genus Pogonognathellus; species Pogonognathellus longicornis. The sequence continues at coordinate 1,378 of JAQFYB010002744.1, forward strand.
ACTGAATGTATTTTGCAATTTCATACTTAAATATGTATTTTGTAGTTTCGTAATATAATGTAACAAAGAATTATGTTTTGAAGTCTCCAATGTATCTGTATAGATGTTTTTGACCTGTTTTGTGGTTTCATGTTTTGTCTTTTGCATTTTCTGTCAATTTTGTGTTTAAAAGTATTATGGAACCCTGAATCTTGTGTTTTGCGTTCTTCCTGGTCATAACCATAAATGTCTATTTTTTGTTGTGTGCAACTTTTGGAAACTATTCTATAATGTTAGTCATTCACTTTTTGGATTTATGTTTTTGCTTACTTCATTTAACAGCTTTTGTCACCAAACCAAGTGTTTACCACAATGAAAGAAATGATCTAGCAAAACTATTATAATTATATGAATTTTACTTGTAATTTCTACCCAGTAGTTTCATCGTTTGGTACACTTGTATTATATTCTTGTTCAATTTAGTTTATTTTCCTACAATGTTGGATCTTCAAATACTAAACTATTACGATTGCGTTTTCTGTATTAATTCTCAATTTTCTATTTCATTGTGCTTATTGGGTATAAATAAATGCATTTGTGTTTTTTACATGTAGTGCCTAATGATAATTAACAAATGTGTTGTAAATCATTATACTACTTCTAATTGTAAGCGTAGTGTTCTATATAGCTATACTTATAAATACCTACCAAACCACCAGAGCATCAAAAAGTTATTCAAAACAGCGACGATTAGCGATACAGATACATATATTATAGTTATAGGATAGAGATATAACTCACTACATCATCGTTCATTTCATTTTGGAATTCAATTCTTTTCAATTCTTTTCAATTTAATACTTTTTAGATTGATATTGGCTCAATTTCATTGCACTACGTGCGATTATTATCATTTAAAATAACATTTTTACTTTGGTGCCCCCCTCCGAAACCAAATACTGGATACGGATACGGCCTTGTTTGGGAGCAGGGAAACGATTGTCTAGTTTGGATCGAACCGAATATATTATGTTCCTTTCGGTTGACCTGTTCGGTCCCAATGCTTAACAATCATTTTGATTCCCGAACCGAACCTAACCCGAACCCTAAAAAACCTGTTCGGTCGCAACAGACTTACAATTTTTTAGTTCTAAACTGACTTGAGTTTTTTAAAAATAATTATGTTAACCATTTTATCACACCCGAAGATTATTTTCATAAGCGTACCAAACCCGAAACGAACATGAAATTTTTCGTAGGTACCGAACTCGAACACCAATAATCTGTCCGGTGTCACCTCTACTATTGTACCTATAGTCTACAGTATAGTAGAGGTGTAAACGAGGAGTTATTTTTAAGCTTGGCTCAGATAACTGAATCATTAAATAATTCAAATGATATATATTGGATAAATCAAGGCTTCACTCGCCTGAGGGTATAGAAAGGTTCTGAATTTTCTATCTGATCTTACTTGCCAGCGTATTATAATTTGACCCTTTCCCTCTTTTCTTTCCTTTATGCATGTGTTAGTGTTTAACACACTAAGTTCTTATCAATTTCTTAATTGTTCATTTATGTCCAAAATTTTAACTAAATCAAAATTTCAGAGTCGCCACTGACCAATCATTGTTTTTATCTTAAAAATGATATAATTTGAAAGATTGTGGTGCAAGGCTGTCACTCAAAACATACGGAAAAGTCGATGCGTGTTATAAAGTATATAGATGATACGCAAATGTCATATCTGAATATATGCAAGGGCGTACCTAGAATGCCAAAATGGTGCACGTATTGTTGGATTGGAGACCGCTAAGAAAAAGATTCATGATTGACGAACCGGCACAAATAATGGGATGTTGCGAAAGTTAAATAAATAAAATTTGTAAAGAAAGTGTTAAATTGTCTTAGAAATTCTTCTGATTCAATCAATAAATATTTATGGGGAATCTATACGTTAACTTTTTAACAAACTTGACAATTAAGGTAATTTAAGTAAAATATTTTTTAGTAAAGTACTGGTATTTATTAAGCGACATTTGCATAACATTACATTCTCTTCCTGCAGTCACTTTAATCTAGTACATAAAGTAAAATGAGTTCAAATAATATAATTTGTTTTGAAATTGTCAAAAAAATTGCTTAGTCAGTTAGGCATAGTAATTACATAATACAAATATTTTTTAGTAAAGTATTAAACAATAATATTCTTCTTACCCACCATCTACAACCAATCCCACCTATTGTGCTGACATAATTAAATTAAATAAACCATTCAAAACAGCATCAGTTGATGGGGTGCTTTGAGACACTTTTTTTATCCCTGCACAGTTACCAGAATTCAGTAGACACACATATGACATTGGGGTGTAGTAGATACGTGTATAGTATATACGGACAGACGTCCAGACATACAGAAAGATATGTCATTTTTAGTAAGTAGCTGACGCTACTTAACAAGTGAATGAGAAATTGAAAAATTACTCATTATTAAATACTTAATTACTGTACTGAGTGTACTGCTATCTATTTAATTATTAACATAATTAACATTACCGACACAATTCCTCAGTAAATATAAACATACACAAAATAAATTTTACCTACTATACAAGCTTTTAGGTGTTAGAATACTGCACATACTGCTTGACTGTTTAACATTAATTAAGAATTAAATAGATAGCAGTACAGGCCCCTAACCAAACTTCGTAATTTTGGGTCTCTCCCTTAGTTGCAATACATTAAACAATTTCTTTAAACACAACGTTGAAAGGTTGAGGGGCTAATAAAAATCCCACCTTAGCTTCGAAATTGGCAGTTTTTGTTGCCGGATCTGGGACAACTTCAAACCTTTGAAAAATGGACGTTATAAAAAGAAAAATTGTATCCCTTGCCAAAGGTTCTCCAATGCATATGCGTTTTCCAACTGCAAATGGCATCAGGGCGTCATGTTTTTTCACACATTGGCCATTTTCATCGATGAACCGCTCCGGACGGAAGTTTTGAGGGTCACCCCATATTGAAGCGTCGTGATGAATTCCATACAGATTTGCAAGTACACCGTATCCTTTAGGGAGTTGGAAACCTTTGAATTCAACACTGGACGTAATCCTATGCATGACTCCAATTGGCACAACTGATGACTTTCGCAAAATTTCCATAATCAATGCCTCTGTAAATGGCATGCTGTACAAACAAGAAATTAGTTTAAAACTTGGATTGGAAACGTAAGCCAACAAGCAGCGAAAAAATACGAGAGTAAAATAGAAAACGTAAAAATTTCATATTTTTATTTCATTTCTTACTTCGGACGGTCAGTTAGGGAAGGGAGTTTGCTCGAACCAACAACGCTGTCAATTTCGGCTCTTAATTTCGTTTGCACATCTTGATACTGACTTAAATACAACATTGACCACTGCAAAACACTACTTGTAGTTTCCGATCCCGCCTGGAACATATCACTTATAACGGCCACAAGATTCTTCTCTGAAACGCAGAAATGATTAACATGTAAGTTATGGAAAACTTAATTAACATGCATAGGACTAGGGAACCCTAAGGTGCCCTTACAATTTACAATAATATATACAAGCACCTACTAATTTTTATTGTTTTATCAAAGCGAAATATTGAACTAAGTGAATTAATTTTAAATTATTTTAGATAGTTACCACCCAAATCTTTATAAAAACTGGAATGTTCGTCTGTAGTTTGGTTCATTTCTTTTAAGTAGACGTCAATTAAATCTCTAGGGTTATTTTCATCATAAGTATTTTTATGATCTGTAATTTGTTCCTTGTAAAAACTGCGTAGATAACAACCCATGTCTGATAATTTTTTCCACCCAGTGACAGTAGGAAAAAGTTCAGCAAACGAAGGGTAAAACATTGCTAATACGTTTACAGTCATCTCCCTCATTGCACTGTAGGCAAATTAATCAAAATATAATTTTAAGTTTTATTAATTTAGTTGCAATTTTTTACAAGAATGCTGCATAAATCTATTCTATATTTTTATATATAATGTAAGATTATAAATGATTGCACTTAGGACAGAGTTAAAAATTAAGAAATTCAAAAATAACTTACTCTAAAACTTTATCTAACAGTTCGTTCAACTTTGGATCATCGTGACTGTATCTTTTACCGGTGACTATTTGCCACAAAGAATTAAGAACTGCCATTGAAAATTGTGTGTGAATTAATACAGGAGCTCCGTCTTTTTTACGGAATCCCTCTATAGTTTCACTAACTTCTTCCAGAATCATATTCTCCATAGTTTTTCTCCCGAATCCAAAATCTCGCAAATGACGCAAAGTGAATCTTCTTTGTTCAATCCAAACTGGACCATCAGATGAGACAATACCTTTCAAAAATGCACAACATGCATTTTATTTATTTTTCAATTTCCGAAATTAAAAATTTTGCATCTTTTATATTAATGAAGATCCATTAATCTACAGACTACTGTGCGGGGTAACCTTACCCCACTGTGGTTTTTGAAAAATATGTCAAAAACGGTAACCCCGATTGCAAAAATCTATTAGGTAATCCTCAGTCGATAAATTTCTGTCATTTTATTTTTTTTAAATTTGAAAAAAATCACCCTCAATTTTTATTTCGGAAAGTACACAACCAATTGCAAAAATCTTTTAGTTCGTAATCAACAAAATATAACTCTGAAACAAATTCCTTTTCCCCACATAAAATGTACAATTACCCAAATAATTTTGGGGCAGTGTGATACCCCACTTAATGTCAGTACTCGGCGAAAGTTTTTCGCTTAATGTTAATAGCAGGGATAGAAAATTTTCGGTAGCACACTAGCAATGCTACCGGGAAATCCGGATTGTGGGCGGAGCTTACCAGGGAAATCCGGATTGTGGGCGGAGCTTCCCAGGGAAATCCGGATTGTGGGCGGGGCTTCCCTAGGGAAATCGAAGAATTTGCCCCGCCCCCGCAGGGGGCGGGGCTCGTGCTACCGGGGAAATTTTGAAAATTCCATCCCAGGTTAATAGTCTAAAACTTAAGATTCATATAAAAATATTAAAGGTTTTTACCATTTTTTCCCTCCGTCATTAAACTGAAACTTTTCGAGTCAGACCGTCCAGAGAATGCTGTTATGTTAAAAGCCTCTCTAATGTATGTCGGATCATTTAACACCACAGTTCTAATTTAAAAATGCATTTTAACTATTCAGTGCAAAAAATATTATTTATAACTAATTGAAAATTTTATTTTAAACATTGGATTTTTTTTAAATGTGCTACTATTTAGGTACTTACTTTTCAGGTCCTAGTTTCATTTTATAAATTTTCCCGTTAGTTTTTGACCATTCTGTTAATTTTAAATAAGGTCTTGTGCCTGAAGGACCACACAAATAAAGCAACACAAATATGCCATTCTCATTATTACCAGCAATACATGAATGACAATACTATATTTTTGTAAACTATGAAACAGTTAAAGAACTTTTGAAATATTTTTCATTATTTGATTATTAATTTCATTATGCATACCAAGAAAGAACATGTGGCCAAAAAAGGGCAGTGAAAATGGTTCTGTAAAATTTAGAAATAGTATTTCGTTATTAACATGTTGATTTAATGTTTTATCTGTAATGTAACATGTTAATTATAGTACCCTACCCACGTACTTATTAATACTATTAAAAAATACCTGGTAAAGAGTTTTTGTCTTTGGTTTTCTGTATTTTTATGTAGTAATAGTACCCTAAAAATATCGCAGAGAGAGCTATAACTATTTCTAGTAGGTCAAACATTATTTATTATTATACGATTACTGATAATAATTAAGGAACACAATAATACTGCCAAAACAATTGTATAATTACTATTTGCAACCAAAAATTTAATACAGTGTAATATTTTCAACGGAGCGATAAATGTATAATATGCTCTCACAGTCACACCAGTGCAGTAAATTGACTACTTTGTCCGACTAAAAATCTCATGGTCAAATGGAAGGTTTGGTTATTACTAAGGGTCGGAAAAATGATTTTTTAAAACCCCCAAATATGTAGCTATATAATAATAATGCTTGAAAAAAGTTGAGAAATATTTTTTTAAATCTTTTATTCAATACAATAAGATGCATAATGGGTATAAAATATATTTTTTACTACTTTGTATTTATTTTCACATATTTTGAAGCTTCAAGGAACTTATTGCAAAGATATAAAATGTATTAAATATTAATAAATATATATAAAATGAAAGCATTTGGGGGGCTTAGAAGGCTGAAGGTCTCTACAAATTTGTGTACTCTACACTCTACACTAGATATAAAATTAGGTCTCTCACAAAAAGAGGTTATTTTGTATATTGTATATTTGGAAAAACATGGAAATATGGGAAATATTTTTTATAAGTAAACTTAATTCATCTATTCGGGCAGAAACAACCAATACGAACAGTACACAAAGCTGTGCAAATATGTATATAAAACTATTTTTCCGGGGCTTAGTTATTACACACACGTGCATAAACATTACTTTTCTTGAGGTTCATCTCATCACAGCTCCATGCTGCAAAAATGTTTTATATCTATGGTTTGTGAAGAGTAGGTACATCTACAAACAAAAAATTTCTTATAGATCTCTCTATCTATGCATTATGCAACACATACTTCATGGATATAGGGAGTCCAGAAAGATAAGTATACATTGTGTTACGTCTATTGATATGGGTATGTCATTAAACTGCACGAATTGAAGGTCGGAATATAAACATACCAAACTCATTATTCGTTAGGCAACTGCCTATTGGCTGTGCTTAGGTTCGGTTCTTTTCATACTATTATACACAATATTGCATTAATACTGTTTTCCATAATGCAAAGTCCCAAGTATGTGCTATATAGCCATTTCCATTGAATAAATAAATAGATAATAATAACCATTCCCTCATCAGTCTACAGACTACACGAGTAATTTTCAATATGCAAATCAGTCGCAAAGCAAAGATGACCTCAGAACATAGACTGTCGACAAAATTTAATGTAGATTTTTACCTCCAATGAAATTAACACATTTTACAACTAAATTGACCTTTTCACATCTCAGTAAATAGGGGACCAAATATGAACCAGGCTCTTTACCTCTACCAGTAAAAAACTAGATCAATTTGCGATTCTTGTTGTACAACTCAAAAATATATTAGGTGAATGGCATTTATTGTTTATCTGTTTTTTGCAAATCAGGCATTTTGTGCAATGCAAATGCCTGCTTAGTTAGTGGTCCAACTTCCCCATTTGTGAATAAGCAATTTACAAATCTCTAGGCGTGGTTTAATTTGAAATATAATGCCAATTCACGATTTTGCCGACGTTAAATTTTAAATATTTTGTAGTGAATTACTGTGTTACGGAGAGCAGTGAACGACGGTTTCTAGAGAGCGGACTAGTTTTATTTACAGTCATGCTTACAACTTAAATTGATACTGGGCACTTAAGCCCTTAATTGATGAAGGGCTCTCTGGCATGATATATCATTTTTTGATAATCGATCCTACTGGAACTTAATGATAGATAGACCTTAACTAATTAAATGAAGTAATTTAAAGTAATGTTGTCAGTATATTATTCCTTTTGCAATGATAATTTATATTGGAATGGGTAAACGTTTTATAACTGCATTTAGCTACAATGCCAACTATTCTTAAACAATTTCTTTGAAGACAACTTTAAAAGGTTGGGGTGCTAAAAGAAACCCCAACTTAGCTTGAAAATTTGCAGTTTTTGCTGCCGGATCTGGGACAATTTCAAACCTTTGAAAAATGGACGTTATAAAAAGAAATATGGTATCCCTAGCCAAAGGTTCTCCAATGCATACGCGTTTTCCAACAGAAAATGCCAAAAGGGCGTCATGCTTCTTTATGCACTGGCCATTTTCATCAATGAATCTCTCTGGTCGAAAGTTTTGAGGATCTCCCCAAATTGAAGCGTCGTGATGAACTCCATACAGATTTGCAAATACTCCATAATCTTCAGGGATTTTAAAGCCTTTGAATTCAATATTGGACGTAATCCTATGCATTACTCCGAGTGGCACAACTGACGACTTTCGCAAAATTTCCATAATCAAGGCCTCTGTAAATGGCATGCTGTATAAACGAGAAAGTAGTTTAAAACTTGGATTGAAATCATAAGCCACCGCGCGACAAATACAAGCGAAAAATAACAGTATTAAATTTTCCTTTTTTTTTTAACTTTAGACGGTCAGCGAGGGACGGGAGTTTGCTTGACCCAACGACGCTGTCAATTTCGGCTCTTAATTTCGCCTGTACATCTTGATACTGACTTAAATACAAAATTGACCACTGTAAAACATTACTTGTGGTTTCCGATCCAGCATGGAACATAATATCACTTACAACGGCCACAAGGTTCTTCTCTGAAGTACAGAATTAATTAAGAAAATTTTAATTTCTGGACAACTATGCATTTTATAATCCATAAATGTACACATAATATTTATCTTTTCATTATTAAAATTATATAAAAAATATTTAGGATAAAAGGATCAAATTAAAGTAATTATGTAACAGTACAATATTTTAAATCTTTACCCCCGCTATCTTTATAAAAACTGGAATTTTCCTCGGTAGTTTGGTTTATTTCTTTTAAGTAGACATCAATTAAGTCTCTAGGGTTGTTTTCATCGTAAGTATTTATATGATCTACAATTTGTTTTTTGTAAAAGTTACGTAGATAACAACAATTATCTGTTAATTTTTTCCACCGAGAGATATTAGGAAAGATTTCAGCAAACGAAGGGAAAAACATCACAATCGGGTTTAAAACCACCTCCTCCGTTATACTGTGGGTAAATTAATCAGAATCCGATCTTAAATATTCCAAAAGTTGTATTTGTATGAGAAGCATCTGATTTACAAGAATGCAAGAATTCAAAAATAACTCACTTTACTACAAGTTGTAGCAGTTCGTTCAACTTGGGATCATCGTGACTGTATCTTTTACCGGTGACTATTTGCCACAAAGAATTAAGAACTGCCATTGAAAATTGTGTGTGAATTAGTGTAGGAGCTCCGTCTTTTTTACGAAATCCCTCAATAGTTTCACTAACTTCTTCCAGAATCATATTCTCCATAGTTTTTCTCCCGAATCCAAAATCACGCAAATGACGCAAAGTGAATCTTCTTTGTTCAGTCCAAACTTCACCATCAGATGAGATAATACCTTTTATTCGATTTTCAATTTTCGACATTAAAAAACTTCCATCTTTTATATAAATGTATTTAAAATCTATTATAATTTTTCTTTGATTTTTTTAAAAATCATTACCATTTTTTCCATCTGTCATTAAACTGAAACTTTTCGCGTCAGATCGTCCAGAGATAATTGTCATATTAAAAGCCTCCCTAATGTCATTTACATCATTTAACACCACAGTTCTAGTTTAAAAAAATTACAATTAGTTAATTTTTTTTACAAAAATCTTATAATGTATTAAGGATATATTATGTGTATTTTTTGGTTTTCGGAAATGCATTGAAATATTTACTTTATAGATCCTAGTTTCAGTTTATAAATTGCCCCATAAGTTTTTGACCATTTTGTTAGGTTTAAGTAAGGTCTTGTGCCTGCAAGACGATATTAAGATGGGTCAAAATTCGTATTAGATACCTATAAGACACTCATATTATTACTAGCATACGTTAATGTCAATACTTTTTATGAAAGAATTTTTGAAAGTATTAAATGTTTCGAGTTTTTACCAAAGAAGAACATGTGGCCAAACAGAGGCAGCGAAAATGGTTCTGTATTTAGAAAAATATCTCAGTAACATTGATTATAATATCACATAACATAAATTTTTTATTGTTGAAAATACCTGGTAAAGAGTTTTTGTCTTTTGTAAGTTTTATGTAGTAATAGTACCCTAAAAATATAGCGAAAAGAGCTACAACAATTTCCAGTACTGATAACATTACTATATGATCACTAATAATAAAATAACAACTGATGAGCACAATAATATTTTCAGAACAATTCTACAATTTATTTTTACTCCTTTACACTCAACCTGAAACTAGTCACACAAGTTTCATTGACTGTTTTGCTAGACGAAAAGCGTTAATGTCAAATGCAAGGTTTGTAAAAACCTGGATGCTGACACTGTGCCGACTGTGTTACATGTATAAATTTTACTTTCAGTTGAGACAAACAATTCTACGCTGCGCTGCAACGTAATGCTACATTTCTGGTTTAGGAACATTAGGAAGTATATAAAAACAAGTATTAGGGGCCGTGCATATAATATGTTGTCTGTAGGGCGGAGGGGGTCCAGGAAAAAATAGACGGCGGGAGGAGGGGGTCTCGCTTTTTATGACGCCTTCACCAATATTGCATAAAATTTCGCTTTACGCTCGAATTTGGTGCATTTTAGGCTAATTTTGGAACCCAATTAGCTCCATTTTTTGCACTGCGTGCAAAAATATTTCAATATTTCATGCAAGAATGTGAATATTTATCTTTCTTTAATAGAAAAGTGAACTTTGTCTAGCTTTCGTCAAACCAATGAATACATTTAGTAAAAGTTAATTCATTCCTGGAAACACAAAGAAAGTGTGAATATCAAATAATTGCCGTCACTTGTCGTATTTCTTGTATTTATCCTTTTTTGTTCATGTGATAGTTTAGCAAAGTTTCATTAACCACAGTTACTAAATATTTTCATTTAATTTCTAAATTGCTATATTACAATTGAGAAAATAATGGTCATGAAAATGGACAACAAATTATTCCAGGATTGGTTTCAACTTTCAACAATGGAAACAAGAATGGAATTAGACCTTAATTAACCTTAATACGTTTGATGTTTAATAGTAAATTTTGTTGACATTTTTTGTATGACGTCTGTGCAAAGGGGGTCTATGATTTTATGACTTTGAAAACAAAGGAGGGAGGGGCCTAAAAGCAGACCAAAATTTCAGATGTCACATATGCACGCTCCCTTACATACCTTGGCAAAATTGTTCATTGCAAAGATTAACTTCTATCTATGCATATGTATAAGCTAAGTTCTGAAGATTTTTATACATTGTGTTATATTGATATGAGTATAGGTCAATAAACTTGCTAAGTTTGAAACTCACTCTATAAATTCATTGAGCTGTTGGGCTTTAGGCTGTTTATATGTAGGTACATAATAGGCAAATACCTACTTTCGTTGCGTAACCCAATACAATGTTCGCATCATAAGTTCCTTCCTACACTAATAGTAGAAGTGCCTATGTAGGGCAAGGTGCTGTAATTTGGCCATAATCCTCAATTTTGGTTAATCCTGGCTCAATTTTGCTGAAAGAGGGGCGCACGGAATGGCTTGAAATTTCATGGACCTAGGAAATCCCCCAAACTTTAATATGTGATTGATACATACCTCCTGACCTAGTTTGAGTAGGGGAGGAGGACCCGATGACCCCAAGGTCACCCAGTTATATAAGGTCAAAGTTTGCATTTTTGTCCCTTTTTTAGATATATATATGGCTGTGAAATAGCATAGACAATATAGGTCAAAACAGGTACAAGTAGGGTATCAATCAATTTCTAAGGACCTGAAGAACAGTTTAAAAATGCTAAATCTACACTACCTCCATTTGAAGAGACAATCTCAATTTACCTCGTAAAAATTGCAAAAATGTGACCTTGAAATGGGTTGTTCGTATTTATTACTACGAAAAACCACTACTACAATTAAACGACATCATTTAGGGGTCAAAATTGGTGCAAAAGTGGTGTGCAAATTATTGGTATTTATTAAAATAAATTCTTTGGACAACAACTAGTTCTTCGTTTCTAAACACACATGGTTAGATGAATTGGAAGAATTGATGTTATTTTATATTGTGATAATATTAATTAGGTATCTATTATAAGTATGTGCTATTTATTTGAAATCATCACAAATATAAAAATGTAAATTGCATGCTTTTTCTTTTCCTGTTTAAATTGTAATACATGTAGCTTCTTCAATCTATTTATGACATTTCAATGTAATGTGAATTCGTTCGCAGATAATAAATATTATCATAAAATACCTTGTATTGACTTTTATAAATATTAATAATATTAAAATGCCGACTTAATTTTAATAATATTTACCAGCTTCATAGAATGCATGCAAAAATAAACTAGGTATATGTACCTAATTGAACAATTGGATTGTAATTTGCAATTCAATCTACCTTTGTGGATTGTAACTGCTGCTCTACAAATACAAAAACACGGTAGCAGAAATTACGTACCACAACGCGGAAAACGAGAGTTGACATATTTTTATGCATTTTAATATTGAATGTTATAATTTGTACTGATTTTAGTATAAAAAGACCAACATGTAACTTCAAAAATTATACTGCTCACCATTTCTATCAGTGCTATTACTGCCATCAACAAACCTGTATCCACAAATACCCAATATCTTCATCTCGTAACTAAAATCGGTTACTTTGAAACCTAAAATGACGAAAATCATTGTTCTACTTTTGAGCGCATTTATTGTTTACTGTACTGCCTCGCCTCTAGAGAATGTAAGTGAATTAACTAATAACTTAAAATTTGTACCAACTATTCATTTCCCTACACTCTGGACTCTTTTAGTATAATATATACATGTGTCAATGTATCTGCTTCTACATTATTATTACAAATTTTTAACGTTTTTAGAATTCCAGCTCCGATAGTCTATTACCAAATGATATCGATGATTTAGCTTCCCAGAGAATTTTCTTCGGATGTAAGTTTTCTTAACTTTGATTTCATTATGTAATAAATTGGTGTTTGCAACTGTAATTAAATTCATAGCGTCATTTCTTATAATATAAATAACAATAATCATGATACAGTATTTATATACATGAAAATAAGGCTAAAGGCTTTAATCGTAATATTGTCCCGGTAGTACTTTATTTAACTGTGTTTAATCTGGTGTCATTCATTTGCAGCATGGAACCAATTTATTCAAAATTTATTATCATCACTGAATATTTCTGCCACCACTGCTACCACTACCACCACCGAATCTGCAAATATAACTGGCCCACAAAAACGAGATGCTGGGGACGAAGATGATGAAGAAGAAGCGGACGACGATGACACCGAGGAAGCTGTTGAAGAGGGAGATATTGAAGAAGAAGAATCCGAAGAAGACGCTGAGGAGGAGGAGGAGGAGGAAGAGGAAGAAATGACAGAACACTCTGAGGAAGAGGAGGATATGTTTGAAGATAATTAAAAATGAGCAGCATTATGATTCATTATAAATTCTCTTGCTATATCACCTTTATTACTAATGTCACTTTATTCAACATTTTTACTCGCACTGTGTGCATTAGTTACGTACAATAATTACTTCAATTTCTCTAAACATTTGAATATAAATTCATTTGAAAATAAAAACGGAGTTACTTTGAAAATAACACTTTTTGACAAATCACTCCAACAGTAGTGCATATAGTCCGAAACGCGGAATGATAATATGCAGTTCATCTTAGTAGCGTACTATTCCTAATATTTAGCAGATGAAACAATAATGCTATTTCAATAGGTACTAAGTATTATACTATCTTATATAATAAATTTTAAAATATGATTGGCTTTACACCATTTAAAACAAGAATATTGTTGTTGATGAGTTTGATATCTATATTTAGTATTTAGTAGGTTGAAGTGATATTTTTATCTGATTATTTGTTTATATCATTCCAAATATTTATTGAAGAAACAGCAACAATAATTAGTACAACTATTAAGGCATTATATATTCAAAAGTATTTTACATAACACAAAAAAAAATCATAACTTATAAAATAATTTCTGTTTTCCTTGTCAGCTTTGTCAAACTATACTTTATATAGCAAAATGATTACTGAAAAGATGTCATTAGCAGAAAGATGCATTTTTGCATTTTATTTATACAATATCTGTATAATAGATAGAATATAATTATAGTGTAATTCTAATTGCATCATCATTCATCAAAGTTGATAATCGGCTTATGATGTACAAAAGTTGCATTAAAAGCTGATTTTAATTTAACAGCACCAATTTTTTGATTTCACATCTTCATTATTCTTTTTGCTAAGATGAACAGTATTATTGGCCTCTTCATTGTTAGACTTTGCTTGATTTTCAATCATTTCTCCGATGAGTGCTTTGAACACAATATTTATATTTTCACTTTTTTTAGCAGATGTTTCAAAATGTTTCAAAGAATGGCGGTTTGCAACATCCTTAAATAATATTTAAAACAATCTTTAGCAAATAAACACGGGTTAATACAGATGTATAAGAAATGGAATGATTTAGGAACAAAACATTTAACTTGTGAAAATCTAATAATATACAATAAGAACTAACCCATATTTGGTCTGTTGTTACACTGCTATCCGTCACTTCTATATCCGATCTAGCTCCAACCAAGATTTTAGCTGCATTGGGAATCAATTGTTTAACACGTTCCACCCATTCAAAATTTGCCTTTACTAAAGTCAGGTAGTTACTCATATCGTATGTGATTAACACTCCATCAGCGTCTCGCATATACTGATGAGTTGTCGCATTAAATCTTTCTTGTCCGGATGTGTCCCACTGAATTCAACCATGCATTAAAATTAGTCCATATTTTATAGATATGTAATATGTATTTAAGTTTTTTATTAAATGTTTTACCAGTGTCAATTTTATTTCATTTCCCCCAAATGTGGTTGTTTTCATAGCCTAAAAATTAAAAAGATAGAAATTGAGTGTAACATTTAATTGAAACATTTTGCTTATTTGGTTTTGCTAAATTTAGCCATTTATGGAGTTTTTACATGATCAATCCCCACTGTTCCTTTCACGTCTGAAAATCGTCCATCCTACATTTGGAAAGTGAAAAACTTTTATTCAGATTTTCAATAAATTCATTTTCAATCAATTTTATTTTATGTATATACAGATAATATTATGAGACGTTGTTTTACCAAATAGTGTTTCAATAAGGTTGTTTTTCCCACACTGTAGGCACCCACCATTATGACCTTAAATGTATAACGACTAGAAGGAAAATTTGATTACAAAATAATTTGGAAAAAGGAAATTCAAATATCATAATGAAAACGTTTATAATGCTAAGTTACCGTTTCATTTCCTCCCCCTCTGTTTTTTCTGTTTTAGAAGAGCTCTCATTTACTCCGTGCAATTTTATGAGGTCTCTCGTAAGAGGTTTACGACAATTGGGGCACCTAGATAACGTAATCATTCATACCAGTTGAAAAACAATGCAAGAGTTAATAAATTTCAATCTGGTTACTTTGACGTTTTTATTTTATTGTTACTTAAGGAGTTGTATACCGGTTCATAGAAATACTGCGATGACCATGTTTGCTTCATAGATTCTGTGGTATTTGTCAACACCGCGCGAAACGAAATCTAGTTCTTTCGTATGTCTATGTTGTTTGTACACTGCAGTCTATTTATCATTATGCATGGGAAAGGTTGTGTGTGAATAAACCGCGCCATAGATTTTCACTCGATGGCTCTACATTTCCCCATGTAATTTAGTAGGGGATTTTTATGGAAATGATATCTCAAGTTTTAAAAAGTTTCAAAAATTGTGGTAGGGCTCATAAAAAGGAGGAGAAAATTTTGATCAGGATGTGAATTCGATATAAGCAATTATTGTACTTCTTTACACTTAAAAAAATAAAAATGTGATATTTCAATGTATTTGAACCTAAAATTGAAATTGCAATTACTATATTAAATTTTTTGAAAACGTCTAATGTCTAATTCACACCCTGAAGCTTTTTTCCTCCTCTTTCAGAATATAAAATCCGTTTGGGTCAATTTTGCACAGAGCAAGCTTATTGATCGCTTTTAAACCGGTATACTAGTCCTTAATATTTGTGGGTTTCATACCTTCGGTGGCTCCGATTTATAACCAGGTAGCTATTTACGCAGGAATTGTGGAAAATGTGTCCGCACATAGTGGAAACAAAATAGTCGTTTGATTCTAGGATTGTAAAAATATCATGAATTATGATGTAGGTACCTTACTTTTGAAAATGTAATTAATATAATTAGCTATGTACAGTATATATTATATACAAGCACGCATCCAGAGTGGGTGCACGTGCACCTCCGAGAATGAATTTGCTAACTCAAAAAATAGCCTATTTTACCATAAAAGTTATAAAATTTTGAAAAAATTAGCGCGATGCACCAATTTGATGCGTTTTATGTTGGTTTAGGCAGAATTCAAAGCGCTGTATGCACTCAATTATAAATTATACCTCATATTTGAATTTTGTTCTACCATTAAATACTTTCTGTAAAAAACCTTGCTGTGCACCTCCCAGATTACGATCCTGAATACGTGCCTGTATATTATACGTACTTGTAAAGACATTCAATAAAAAGTAAAATGAAAATTTAAATTGCATCTGCATTCCGTGCAAATATTAAGTTTGTCCAAAATAACAATGCAAATTGAATGGCTTACCTATAGACGAATCTAAACAGATCGAGCATTTAATTTGCGCCATTTTCGCGAAGCCTCAAAAATTACTCCAAAATCTGAAATATTTGCTTAGGATGTTAGAGCTATCCAATATATTTTTCATCTGGAAAAATTTAGAAAAATTTATGTTAGCTATATTTACGGTAAGTACAGTGACCAGACGTCGCGATTGTTAAAATCCAGGACACATGCAGTGCATAGGGCAGGTATGAACAGTTCGTACCTGCCCTGCATGCGTCCTGGATTTTAACGGTTATGGAGCATTAAAAATTGTGATGCGCTTCGCGTTGCGAGTTTTAGCCTTTTCAGGACAAAATGACCTATTGTTGGGATTTGGGGGTAGGCAATTTCCCAATTGTCCCCTGGCTACACCAGTGATTTTTACTTTATTTGTTCGAAATACAATCAGAGCATAATATTATTATATGCATTTGGAGGCCCCTACCAGGAGAGGGAAAACTCAAAACATGAGGTAGAAATGTATCTATTATCCCGCATGGTGCGAAATATTTAAGCCAATTTGGGAAAAAATCAACAAAATATATACAACTCGCGCGAAAACTTCACACACTGCTACTTTCACATATTCACATAGGTTGAGGGTAACTAGATAGGTAGAGCGGTTACTTTTTTACAAGATTTAATTTTTTTTCAAAATCAAATGGATGTTAGTTAGAAACTGCTTTTGAATAAGGTCCATCTAGTTCTGTGTAGTTGGTCGTTACAATAATGTATTTTAAAAGAATTTTTAATGTAAAATAAATTAAAAATGTAAAATTGAAGGCGCTCTAAAAATGAAAATTGGCATTTAAAAATTTATCTATTAACGCTTTTTTATATGAACAAAGCAAATTACAAACTTACCCGTTTCTTTACAGCTCCTTTAATTCGGAATTAAATAATAGTGCCGGACGATTGATTGCTTTAACTAAACATTCACTCGAAAGATAATTTAATGTGAAAAGATATCTAGAAATTCCCGCAAACAATGGTCTATTAAATGTCAAAATCAAAGCAAATGCTGCCTATGTACCTCTTTCAACTGTTTCTAACCAAAGAATAAATGAAAGTCTAACTAAAACGTTTTACTTTATTGAATAATTATATATAGGTAGGCATAGACTGACAAATAATAAGGCTACTAGGGATGTTTCTAATAGGTATTTTGGGTTATTGTTCTTGGAAAATGGCAAGACAGTTGCAATCAATTCCAAATACCAAAATATTATAATTTATATCAATATTTAGGTGTATAGTCAAATAATATGTATTTTCATGTAAATCTTGACCAGTTGATGGTAATAAAAGGGTACCTTACCTATATATCATTAAATAATTCTTTTACTACAATATTCTTAGAATTCAGGATTAATAATCGTTTGTAAATCGTATCCTTAAATAACTTACCTTTACCCAACCAAACAATAAATCTATTTTTATAAAATTAATATTGCTTTGAACCCGCTCATGAAAATCATACCTATTGTGTGTAGGTATATTGTAGAGGTGCGACCGACCCGAACATAGGCGGTAGGACATTTTGCTACAAAAACAATAGTGCATGTGAAGAAAGAACAAATCAGACAAATGAATGGGTTGACTGCATTTTTATACCAACTTGCTGTCTATCTATTGTACGTAGGTACTATGAATGGATGTTGATCTAAACAGAAGGCCTCAAGGGCCCTTTGTACTGCAAGTCACTATTTAATATTTCTGCTGTTTCTGTTATAAAATGTAGCTTGACAAGTTAATCCTTTGTGTGTAGACAATTCTCCCATTGTATATTAAGATTACAGATACCACGAATCTGTTGGAATTGAGAAGTTTTTGGCTTTGTATGCATATCTGGGTGAATAGACAGAAAGGAAATTGCATCTCAAACCTTTTTGTAAGCACTCTAAAAAAGCTTACACATATTGGCTTTACAATAACGTCTCGAGAAATTCTCCAGGAGAAACCAATTCCAAATGGGAATGATTGGTCAATTTGCGTAAACTTGTTTCATGTAATGCTAAAAACTCATTTTTGGTGCAATAAATATGTATTCTCAAGAAAAATACTACTCAGGCGCGTAGCCAAAGGGAGTGCACGTACACCTCCAGAATGAATAGAACATTAAAAATCAAGTAATTTTGTCTAAAAAGTTCAAAAACTTGAAAAAAATGCACTACACGCAAATTTGCATTTTAAGTTGGCTTTGACATAATTGACTACATTGCAACGTAGTCAATTATCATCGACGGAGGGAGCGGACTCATACCTATTCGAATTTTGCCCTCACAGAAATAGAATTTTGTAAACAACCATGCTGTACACCCTTCAACTTATACTCCAGTTTAGATTTTACGCGCCTTCAACAACTATAATACATATATTCTTACTGTTATATTTAAAAAACTTAATTAGTTTATCAAATGTTCACTTAAGAGAGTGAAAATTGACATTGTAAAAATATTTACTTGGATACTTTATGTTCTTCATCCATACAATCATATAATTAATTAAACTGCAATTTACAATTTATTATGCTATAATTTTGTACAGTATAAATGAATAGATAGAGAACACCATGCATGTATTATGTCGGTGTAAAAGAAAGATAAAGTATGTTCAATAAAACCTGATGCTCGATTAGTAAAAGTTTAAACGCTTGTAAGGAAGAAGAAAAAAATATTATAACGACAGACTTTATCTGAATAATACACCATTTCAACCATATTAGTGAATTGACTGTATAAAATATTATGCTATTAGTCAATTGCATTTTATCAAAACGTTGCTATTTATCAAACAGCAGATATGTAGTTATATACTGCTGTGGATGTGATATGATGAACCTGTGTATTTGCAATACTAGTTGACTATGTTGTCAAGAAGTCAAGGTCATATTATTATAATTACTATTCAGCATTACACATGTGAATTCTTAATACTGTAAACATGTGCAATATGTTACCATCAAGTATTTTATATAATTGTATGTAGGTATATTATATTATTCTGTACAGGCACGTAGCCAGCATTATAAATTGGGGGGTGCACAGCAAATTACTATACAGAGATCTTTTTATAACATCTCAATATTATGAGCAGGCACCTTAGCCAGGATTATAAGTTGGGGTGCGCAAACATATATCTGGGGGATGGAAAAATATCACTATGGGGTACACATAAGTCTATAATCACGATGATGCAGAAAAAATGGGGTCAAATTATGTCAAAACCACAACAAAATGGATAAATTTTTTGTCTTTTTATAATCCATTCTGGTGTGCATAATTGAGTATATAATTTTTTGTCTTGAGAAAAAATGGAGTCAATTTAGGTGAAATCCACCGATAATTAAATGAAATTTGCGCGTAGCAATAAATTTTTTCCGATTTGTTGCACTTTTATTAACATCATCCTGAATTCTGAGGAGTTCATGTGCATGCACCAAAGAAATCCCCTGTCTACGAGCCTGACTCTTTATCATGATCATAATATGATACAGAATTCATGATACAATGATCATGAACTATTCTCCATTTTCCTGGTTGTTATTAAAATACTATTATAGATATCCTTATAGATTTCAATAAATTCATTTCATAAACAGACTCAATTCAAAATTCACAATTCTCATTTTAATTATGAGTTGAACAATATAATGCTGTATTGAATAAATTGCACAAACTAGTAAACAATACTAATTTATTTTAATATTATGAAGTTCTAAAATTATTATTTCAGTATATATAAAGGCATGTATGAAACTTCAAAATTCACACATTACGATTAGGTGTTAGGTACTCATACTAGTCCTAGGGTTTTCCATTAATTCTGAAAATATTTTTTTAACGTTGTACTAACCGAGACTGCTCCAAGAGTCAAAATGATGAAAATAATTATTGTACTACTGACCGCATTTGTCGTTTGTTGTCGATCTCTTCCCATAGAAACTGTCAGTTTTTTTTATTTTTGGCTCGTTTATATTTGATATTTTGCTTAATCCAATCTTTACATTGTGTTCTCTAATTTTATACATTTTCCTTTTCATGACTGCCAACAAATATTTAATCACTTAACTATATTTTAAATGTTTCTAGAACACGGACCGGGGACTATCAGTGACACCAAATGACGCTGAAGTGGTTGCAGTAGAAAGAATCTTCTTTCCATGTCAGTATTTCTAACATTTTCTCAATGCTAATGTCGAAACTTAATATAAAGAGATAAACTATTTCTAGCATGGAACCAATTTTTACAAAATTTACTACTCTCACTCAATATGACTTCGACCACCACTACTACAACCACTACAAATGCGCCTGTAGTAAAGCGGGATGCTGGGGACGAAGATGAAGAGGAGGACGACGAAGAAGCTGAGGAAGTAACTGATGAAGAAGTAGATGCAGATGAAGATATGGAAGTTGACGAATCTGAAAATGAGGAGGCTGAAGATGATGCGGAATCCGAAGTTGAAAATGAGGAGGAAGCCGAAGTCGAGGATGAGGACGAAGCCGAGGATGAGGAGGAAGCCGAAGTCGAGGATGATGAGGAAGCCGAAGTCGAGGATGAGGAGGAAGCCGAAGTCGAGGATGAGGACGAAGCCGAAGTCGAGGATGAGGACGAAGCCGAAGTCGAGGATGAGGAGGAAGCCAAAGTCGAGGATGAGGAGGAAGCCGAAGTGGAAGATGAGGAGGAAGCCGAAGTGGAAGATGAGGAAGTCGAAGATGAGGAGGAAGCCGAAGTGGAAGATGAGGAAGTCGAAGATGAGGAGGAAGCCGAAGTGGAAGATGAGGAAGT
>JAQFYB010002745.1:0-22681 GCA_034694085.1 Pogonognathellus longicornis
ATACGTAGGAAATTAATCTCAAAGGTGGCCTGGCCTCATGTAACTTTCAGGCTGGTTTTTACGAAATCCTAAACTGTGGTGGAAGCTCGAGAATGAAATCCAAGCCCACATATGTGTGCGTTCATAGGAATTGGAACGGATAGGTTATTCTTTTTCTTTGATAGCTTTTTCTCACTATAAAAAGAGCAGAAAATTTACGATTTTCACACATACAAGTAGCTCACATTAAAAAATAATTCATTACATTTTAGTTCCTTTCTTTATATGATACATGACATCTAAACGTTGATTTTCTGTTTGATTTCAAGAATTTAGGATGCTGTTTCACAGTACCCCAATTAAATGAATGTGGACGGATACCAAGTATCAAGTCCGACTTTTTTATGTGACATAATTCATTCTAGAGTATAGACACATCATATTTTCATATTTTACGTAAATCACATTTTATTTTGATTTCCACACTCCTGTTTAACTTTACGATATTTCTGAATATCATTTAATGATGTATGTAGGTGTTTGTGTGTTTGTTTTTATGTAGGTGTGTCATGTCAGGTATGTTCATTAAAATTATTAAAACTCTGCCGCTATGTAAGTATGTCGGGGAATGTTATTTTGGAATCGTCAGAATTCATCGAACACATTGTTATAAAGCTGCAATACTGTGTTCGATGGTCAGAATTAGGACTGAATTGCTGTAAAGAAGGACTTTAAATATTTTATACCAACCGTAAAATAGTAGAAATAGTAAATCTCTTCAACTAATTTTCATAATAAAAATGACTACAAAGGATTTTTTACTGTAACTTGCTTAGAATAAATAGGAACGAATATACATTATACACTTTATACATACAAGATATTTATGTAGCTTAAAGGGAAATAATTTATTATTGACCCTGTATGTACATGTGACTACTTGTGTGTATGGCGTGTTCCCGTGTTTGTATGTATACCCGGGTGGACGGTGCGGAGTAGAGTTGGAGTACTACAAACTGCAAACTACCCGTAGAATGTTGGTTCGATGTTTTCAGTTTGGCTCTTTTGTGTTATATCCGACATACATACAAGAGCTATATAGGTACATATCCCATTCAA
Source organism: Pogonognathellus longicornis (assembly GCA_034694085.1). Lineage (NCBI taxonomy): Eukaryota > Metazoa > Arthropoda > Collembola > Entomobryomorpha > Tomoceridae > Pogonognathellus > Pogonognathellus longicornis. The sequence goes on from JAQFYB010002745.1 coordinate 1,099, forward strand.
GCAACTCTTTCTTCTTTTGCCTTTCTTCTTGATAAGAATATTCTTTCAGTCACGGTTCGTGAAAGTCACAAGTTGAGGGAGTAGTTTAAGACACACACTTTCACTGATGCATGGTTGTAGTAACAGTGGCACTAATACGTAGTAGTTATTAGTCAGTTTGCGTCTCCTATCTTGTACGTATGTACTACATAATAATACTCCACACAAGTCAAGCAAAATAAAATACAAGCTGCTGTTTTTTAGCCATTTAGTGAGTTTATAAATAAACCTGTTCGGCCTAGCACATTGTGTAGTTGCAAAAAGAGCTGGAGAAGTCCAATACACATCATACTCCTCTTCTTCTTGTGTGAGTGTTTGTGTATAGTCTTTGTTGAACACGACACTATAATCATCTGCTCTTGATAAATGAAGGTACACACATAATTTATCGACCTCTTGCTTGAAGTGTATCTGCATTACCTTTTCACTCTATTTTTCACTGAAATTTATTTTTGTTTAGGAATCTGAGCTGCAAAATATTTTATTGTGACATCAACTTTGCCTTAGCCATTGGTCAGCACGTTTGACGTTTTCTGGCTTTGGGAGAAATTTATTTTCCTGACACGTTTACTCAAAATAAATCAACTGTGTCAATCTAATAAGCGAGTACCTACTATAAAAGAATTCAACGAAGCGAATTCCTCTAGTGTCTTTCTATACAAAAATAATATCATCAAAAGTTTCTTAAAGACGTTTTGACAATAAAAATCAAAAACTATGGACTTCAACGTTAAGAAAATGGTGGGGGAGGCTAGCAGTTTTATTAGTCGAGCTGTGCAGGTGAACTTGTCATTCATAATTGGATGTGTTAAATGTTTGTAAGAGTTTGAGATTGGAGATTGATGTTTCTTTTGTACAGATGACTGAAGAAGTCATATATGCTGGAGAAAAGACGGCGATCGATCCTCAGCTGGAAGGACTATGCAAACAGGCAGATGCTGCGCGCAATTATACACAACGAATTTTGAAAGACACCGAATCAGTTCTTACTCCTAATCCTGGTAAAACTGTTTTACTTTGTTATTCAATTTTGTTTGGATGTTTGATAATTATATCATTCGCATTATCTGTAATCAGAAAATAATATTATTATTAATACTATATCAGATGAAATTCGGCATATAGTTTTCAATGTGTTAATAATTCAGTAAAAATATAATTTTAGCTTCAAAGAGCTAATAGTATGGATCCAACTATATTTGGAATTGTATGAGTTCTTTCTTTTTGTCATCATGTTTTGCTTTTGAAAAATAATTAAGCAATCTGTTTAGTTATATCATGCTATGTATAGGGGGGTACTCTTTACTTTGGTGTAATTGCAAGAAGGTTGGAAAATCTCATTTGGTAGTTTATGACAAATTGATGACAGTAGAAATATTATTTAGAAAATAATCAAGCCCTCAATGATAACATTTACTGATTCCTTCGAATGTCATCACTTGACAATTTCGAATGACTATTGTGTTTAGATATTAATGGGGCAATGCTGTACAATATATTACACTGTTGAAGCTGTTGATTTGTTGATAACATTGCAATTAGTACGATAGGCTGTTATTGTTTTGTCATGATTCTTATAGCACCTTTCCCTAATTGCAACTCTTACGTTAAACAGGGCACATTGATAGTATTAATTGTGAGTTCATATAATTAAATATATAGCATAAGAGCACGTAAAGATTTATACAAGACCATTAGACCCGGAAAATGAGTCGAAGTAATAATATCTCTATACACATTGCGAAATATTGCAATATGGTACAACAATTACATTAAATTTATCTCTTTTCCCCTTGAGCAAACACGACTGACACGAAAACTGTCATTACTACTACTATGTAAAGGACAAGATGAAGAAAGTAGGAAATGATGTATTTGAAATATCTCTCCAGAGAGACTGCGGATCGTAGCTTTTTACAATTGAGTTGAGACTGACAAATTGCCTGTAAGAAATAATAATGTCGTTTGATGTGCCATGCTCGGTATCTTGTAGTTTGTCCTTCTGTGACAGGAAATTCACTTTCCCGTCTCTATGCATGTCTGCCCTGCACAGTATACGCATAGATGAGAGATAGCACGGCTGGCTAAATTGTAATGTATTTATTTGTTCGTATATACATTCTATTTGTTGTGTAAAAGCTTGATTTATAGTTTTATAGTAGTTGTGCTAACAAGTTAACTACTATTTAATCTGAGACTCAGGTGACTCTGTTATTACTACATTAATCCAGAGCAGTAGTGTACAGATACTTTGTACTTATATAGTAGTATCCCTGGAATCTAGCAATGAAAGCTTAATGATTTTATATTAAGGATTGTGTGCCGAGAATGAATTGCTCTTCTCTTTTGAGCCTGAAGCAACTTTACTTTTCACCTCATTATTATTCCATCACTGTGTATGCCAATTTATTTTGCGACTTTATATGAATTTGAATGATGTGGGTGAAGGAATAATAAGTGTAGCATCATTCTCAACTTTGACATTTATAGGCATCCTTAAAGCAGCATCGCATTATTTTATTTCATGCTAGAAGAAATACTCCTACGCAATATGTCTCAAGTTTCTTTAACATGGTGATTTGCGTCACTCAAGGATTATGGCTTTAAATTGTCCAGAAAAGATCCTTACTCAAGCTCATTATTTATATTCCTGGTTACTTCTTGTGTTACACTAGGCCAAAGTTAATTATGTATAGGATTTTCCTTTTTAATGAGGAATTCTTATAATTGTTTTTAGTCTCATAATACAACTGAAAACTTATTTTAGGAAAAATGTATGTCATACCTGTAGCAATATTATAATAAAAATTTCTTTCATTTGAAAAAATTTTAAGTACTTATAAATATGGCTTAAGTAATCGATGATACTAAAATAAATGGAATTGTTGCTAATGTAGGTCAAAGAATGGAAGATTACCTCATGGAGAAAATTGAAAAGAAGAGGCCTACTAGAATGAGCAATATTGAAACCCTGGGACAAGGAATGTTAGAAGCTGGAAACGAGTTTGGGCCCAGCAACGCTTACGGTATATTTATATTGTAGTGCACACATTGCAGATAACTTAATTTCGTCTTTTTTGCTTAAATTTATTGTATAAGTTTTGTGTGTAGGAAGGATATAAATTAGGATTACCGGTAAAGAAAATAGCATTATACTTTTATCTATAAGTATACAGGAAGCCCTGCAGATAACATTGTTATGATACTTTGGTCCAAAAAGAAATTGTAGTAGTAATCCTGGTAATGATCGTTTCAGTTACTATGATCAGGTAATACAGACGAAAAGCTTTTGCAGAAGAGCAAAGTAAAAGTATCGAGTTACTTTCGAGATCAGTTTCTCCTACTTATGCTATTCAATAAATAGCTTCATCAGACTCTTTCTAGAGATCCTTATTCGCTTTTGTTATGTACTACATCTGAGAATAATGGTTTTAAATTACAATGGCTCACAGCACTCGTTGACTTCAAAAATAAAAGTTTGATGTTCTTCCTAAAAGGAAAGACTTTGAAGGTTTTTGCAGAAATGTCATTGGCTATAATGTGGATTTGATTATTGATTGGGGTTTAGGAAGTATGCTTATCAAAGTTGGTACTAATGAACTGAAATTGGGGCAAACGGAGAAAGAGTTCATTACCGTCGCTGTAAACTCATTTGTTGATCCACTCAATAAATTTTTGGACAATGAAGTCAAAAATGCAGCCCGAGAGCGAAAAATGTTGGAAAATAAAAGGTTATACAAATTATACTATAAAATTATTATAAAATTATTAAGCTATAAAAAATCATCAATTTTAGGAAAGGCTGATAAATTTATGCAATAGTCTGACAGTTGTGGTTTGTTAATGTTAGATTGGATCTTGATGCTGCAAAGAATCGATTGAGGAAAGCTCGAAGCATGAGTAGTACTCCACCAGTATGTGTAATAGAAAAAAGAAATTCAGTTTAAAACTAAATCCTTCATACTTTAATAAAATTATGTCATTTCATTTAATTTTGTAGAAAGACGGTTCAGATCCAAGAGCAATGATTCAGCAGGTAACTTTTTCAGACATGAAACAATTAACACACTAACACAGACTTTTCCTTTTATATAAACACACACACCCTGCTTTATCTTATTTGTATTCCTACATCTTTGCATTTATTGAACATTATACATTCTACACACAATGCACGCACTTAAAAAAGATGTCAAACAAGATTTGAATTATTTTCATTCTCTTGAACACGTCCCACTCATTTTCTTGTGTCTTGTGGCTCTTAATGATATTGCTGTAATAATAATTATTTTATGCTTGTTTAGGCTGAGCGAGAAGTTCTGGCAGCACAAAAAGACTTTACTCAGCAAGCAGAAATTGTACGGGTTCAACTTGAGATTCTTATGGCAGCTCGTGATCGACACATCGAAAATCTGAAATCCCTCATTCAAGCTCAAACAACATATTATGCCAGATGCCATCAGCTCATGTTGGACTTGAACCGAGATCTGGATTTGTAATACTTAAAAATAAAAAATCATTGAAAGAAATCATTAAGTTCTTTTTTGCATTGACAATTAAAAAGTAACTTATATATTTCCTTGTATACAAATCAAAGGTTGAAATATTTTGTGTAACTAAAATTATAGAATGCCATTGCACAGTGTGAATCTGAACCAGTCGTTCAGTATCGACTCCACGGATGAAGCTCTGACATCCGGAGTTCAGCTCAAAGCCAAAGTGATGTACGACTATGTAGCCAAAAACCCGCATGAAATTAGCGTCTTTGCGAACGAGGTCGGTGATTATTTAAAAGGCTATTTTTATTGAATTAATGAAATATTAAGGATGAGTTCACAAGTTGTTTAATGAAGATTTAATAATTGACGACAGCATAACAAGGAAACAAGCTTAGAACTGTGTTTGTGCTACTTTCAGATGATCATGGTTGAAGAGAATGCAGATTCTGAATATTTCACGGTTCATAAAGGAAGCACTCACGGAAATGTTCCAAAGTCATGTATACTTCTTCTTTAAGCGACATCACTATATCCAGCAGTCTACACAAAATAATTATAATTATTATACAACGATCTGCCATCAAAAATGGAAAAGCTCCGTTGGGTTTACCTTGTAAACAAAAACGCATGAAGACTTTCAGTAAATGCAATGTGAAAATACATACCATACTAAAAATACACTACGAAATAATTAACTTCAAAAAAGGAGAGAAAATCATCTTCTGGATTCACTCTATACAGATTTGCATGAATTGCATGCATAGATATTGGCAAATTGATTAACTACTATAATAAAATATATACATAGTTCCATTAAGAAACTAAAGTTACTAATAATATTGTTATTTCAGCAATGCTGTTATGTTGAGAGAAATACAAACATGTAATAATAATTGTTTAAGACTAACTTACAAATGATTACTATTCAAAATATCGTTCTGCGATTAATGTATGGATTTAGTTAGTTGTAAAGGAAATGTCACAAATAACTTTGATGTACATAGTACATACACAACACTATGTAATTGTATAATATAGTACAATTGTGGTCGTTTTATTTTTTATTGTATGAGGATGATGGATCAAATTACATTTTTCATAAATTGTATGCACCTATAATGACATTGCACGTATCAAATCAAAATTAATAATCACAACTATTACCATTCCTTCCACGTACATCTCTGAAATGTGTAATAATACTTTCTAAATAGAATTTTTTTCGTATTTAAAGTACCTAGGTATTCTATAGTCCAATAACATTAGTCAGTATTTACCTTTAATTCTAAAGGATAGCTCGGCATAGGCATTAATTAGCTTTTAATTCTCAGTCTCAAAAACCTAAGGTCAATTTAAGTATAAATTCCAATTTCTGTAAAGAAGAAATTTGTTTGTAGGGATAATCAAAATTACACACACCTACATAGGTAATTGCTTACACGTTACATAGGTAGGTACCTTAGTTGGATTTTAGTATTGCAATTTATTAAGCTTGCGTAACATGTAATACTAACATACAATATAATGTACAACTTGCTATGCACCAGCCACCAACTATCAAACTTGTATCTGCCTAAATACCTAAAAACTATACTTGTATAATTTATTCTACTCGAACTGTAGATTAAATGCCAATAATGTTTGTTATTGTAAATGAGATGCAGAAAGGAATAGCTACTTGGACTCATAATAATAAAATGCAATTGCAGCAATCTACTATGAAATATATGAACCGTTATGTAATATGTAACTGTATCTACTATACTCTGTAAAAGAAGAACTTGAGCGTGTAATAATATTATTAATAGCTTTCCAGCAGAAAGATTTCAGTGATAAAAACGAGTTAAACTTATACTAAAGAGTAAAAATAAAGAATTCTTAATACATGAAACGTGCAATCCTTTAACATGAAAATGTAGGTAAGTAAGGTAAGTTTATAGCGGAATTAACTGTCTCTGCATAAATACTAAATGAGATTTTAACTAAGTGAGTGAGGTTTGTCATTTATGCGATGTGAAGAATTATTTGCACAGTAAAATTCGGACAGAATACTGAAGAAGGTTGTAAGTTTTGAAAGGACTTTTAAAATCCTTATTTTATTTATACATGTACATATAGATTGCGTTTATTCCCACAATGGGTCCATAACAACTTTTCAGAAAAGACAGACAATGAGCATTTTTACACTGCAGACAATCTACACATTCTTCTACACACATGCACACAAAAAGGCGGTTAGCTTCCTTGAGTACTTTTATCCCCTAATAAGCCACTTTCGGTGACACCATTAAGAATTGTACATAAGCATAAAACATTCTTATGCTGATGAGAAATACAATAGGAAATAAATACTTGACATTGTCTTTTCATCATCATTCTTATACACTTGATATGATGAGTGATTAATAAATAATTATCCATACAATACATATGTACTTACAATACAGTGGTCTTAACAACTTATTGGTTTTGCCTTTGTTTATCCATATGATGATATAATATTATTTTCTTTAACAAAATAAAGTCATACCACAAATAATTGGCTTAAATGCAATGTTTTTAAAGAATGTATGTACAGTACCTACAGTTACAAAACGTTAAACTTTTAAAATCTGATCATGGTTTACAATTTCTTCTACATTAAAGTCAATTAATCCTTGATTGTATTTAATTAACACTTTCAATGATACAATTTGAACAGAATACTGCAGAAAAATTGATTGTTTGTACAAAACATGAAACAGCAATTTAGAGTAGGTAATATAAATATTAAATCGTACACACAAACACAATTCTCATTGCTTTATAATTATGATTTCCTGCACGTGTTTGTTTGCAAGAATGAATGTAAAGTAGGTAAGAGCTCTAACAGTGCTTTGTCAACTTGTGAATGAATAATTTATAATAAAGGTACATTACGTAGTGACATGAAGGAATGTTAATGGAAATGAAACCTAATGATGTGGTATTTAAAAATGTGGATTCTAGTACAAAACAAACTTGATTTAAACATAAAAGTTTAAAGTTTATATTCTTTGGCCTTTGTGTTGGTATCGTTGTTTTTGGTACAGTGATTGATAAATGTGCCCATAAATACGATGTTCGTGTTTTTAGTAGTCCATTGATTATTATCAGTGAGAGTTTTACCATGCATTAAATCCTATAGTATTATTCGGTGAAGTGATATTTCGAATTTCATATTATTACTATTTTTAGTGTTTTAGTAGCTAATTTAATTACCCAGATCGGGATTTTAATTTATATTTCGCAAATATCAGTTACTATACGAATATTAGTCGTTTTAGTTTTAATGTCTATAATATAATGGTATTGTAGTGGGTTATCTATAGTACAATAGTGTTGTTGCCCTTGAACTTGCAGTACTTGTGTATATCACTATCAGATCAATGCATGTTATAGTTATTCTAAAATATTTTGTAATTACGTGTTAGGATGATTACAAAGTATAATTAGCACTACTTTATTCTTAATTGCAGAGAAAGTGATGAGTCTGTGAATTTTTTAAGGCGTGTTCAGTTTTGAGATATCAAACGGGTCAAGTCTTTAGCACTTCTGTTAGATAGAAGGCATTTAGTAGCATCATGCAGATATCATCTTTTACACCGCAGTCTCACTCACTCAGACGTAGCACACCACAACAACACGTTCTGTTTTGTATAAATAATTGGGTTCAGGTTCAACCTACAAAATCCTATGTATTAGTACTTTTTGTATCATAAGTACTATCGCTTCTTTAATTTTCATGCACTATCAAGAATATCTTTAGGAAATACCTAACTTGGTAATATATGCGTTGAATGTATGGAAATAGACAACTCCACGATTATTTGTAACAACAACAGTTTTTAGACATTAGATTTGATATTGTAATAATACTTGAGACCAATTTTGGTAGTTATTATTGCTAGGATTGCAGAGATAATATTTGATAGATATGTCGAAAGAACTACGTGATGATATGTAAATACATATTTATAGTTTATTTGCTATTGTATCAGATATTCGAAAGTCTATGGCTACAACTCTATATTATAGTAAGTAAGAGATACTGTTCCTAAATATCTAGTATGTATTTACTTTCACATACCTTGGATTATTGGAATGTAATATAGTATTTACTTAAATACAATGGAATCACTTGTAATTATTGTTGGAAACTGGAACATACTTAGTTTATAGCAATGATCGTAATCGTAAATGACAGACAATTTGCGATATAGAGTCTATAAATATTAATCGATTATTTTAAAAATACTACAACACTCCCAGGCCCATGTACCTCTCTATATAATACATTTACATAAACTAATGACATGGGTCTCTATGATAGATTAATATTAATATTTTATACAGTTTTTCTACTATACTGCAAGTCTTTTTGATAACTTCTGAATTACTCATGAAGGATCTTCTTCCTGTGCTCTGATTTTCCTTTTGCTTCTCCAGAACATTGCAGCTGCACAAGGAACCTTACTCACATTTTCTGCACGACCACTGTTTTTGTTCTTGAATACAATGCTTCCATTCTTGTCATTGTTTATTAGTTTGTCTGGAACGTTGTATTTATTTCTAGACAAGGTTAAATTATTTGGGTCATTGTTTCTAGGTAGAGTCGTCGTGTTGAAATTATCTGGGGCATTGAGATCAATCTCGGTCATAGTCGTCCAAATCTCTTCAGACTCTCTTTCCAAATCAGTAGCTCCTTCTTCCGCGTATCCATCGTTGTCCTTCCCCGGAGGTGGGGCGTTATTTGTATTGTTTCCTCCAGCAGCTGTCGATTTATTTTCATTCAGCGGCTCTGTGGATGAAGGCTGAGGTATTTGAGGCGGTTTGAGATATTCGTAAGTAGTTAGACCTTTGACACAAATATACACGTGGAATATACACAAATGTCCCAACATTGCCACTGTCACCACAGCCAGGACTATGACTATAGAAAACACAACTGTTTTTGCCCCTTTTGTTAAATTGTCCAGGGGAAATTCTTCATCATTAGAAGAATTTAAAAGAATTGGCTGCTGATCGTCTTTTTCCGTGGTTCCAGGGGAAGTGGACGAGGATTTGTTTGTAAACGTATTTACATTTTCATTGTCCAAGTTTAAATTGTGAGGATTTCTATTACTACCACCCACTCCACCACCACCCCCACCATTTGTATCGTTGATATTCGTTGTAGGTAAAAAGTTTTTCTGTAATGTTCCAGGAACAAACGTCGTCGTTGTCATTGTTGTAATTATAGTAGAAATATTAAAACCATTTGTAGCGGTTGAGGTTTCCGCAATTATGTCAGTCATTTTTGTTGGCAAAGGTGAGGGTGTTGTGGCCAGAATCAAATCCGTCGTCCACAACCGAACAATTATCGCAACACAACACGAGAGAATAAATGTGGCAGCTAAAACCCCTAAAACCACCGAACCGAAAAAGAAAACATAATTTCTTCTTCCGATGCATTGATTCAACCAGCGACAATGATGATCAAACCCGTCAACACACTTATTGCACAAACTGCAATGTTTGGTTCTTTGGTGAAGAACAGTGATGTTGCATAAATGACAGCGACCGTTTTCAATCACATGAAGATGTTTTGTCCTGTCAAACTCTGGAATTGGCTTCTTTGAACGATTTTTGCGCACTGCTGGATGACTTGGGTCCAGAAACGTTGCAGTGAAGTAGAAAATTAAAAGAATGACGTAGAGTATCGTTGTAATCAAGTAGAGATACAAAGAATACTTTTTTGGTAAATTGGGGATTATCATGGTGTACGTGAACGCAGCAAAAAATGCGATGAAAACCCATCCTAATATTTGTTGAGGGTGAAGGGGTAATTCGAATCCGTGTATTCTCCTCCACTTCCGGTGTTGGGGCTCCATTTCAATCAGGTTGTTCTGAAGGGAGCAAATATTCGACAACGCCGTCTTAATTCTTTGTAACATCTGAAACAACAACAATGAAACAAAAAAAAAATTAGTAAATTCCCCTTTCCCAGCAAAAACACCGGGTACCTACTTAACATACGCAATGAGTCTCCCTAATATTAATCACTTGGTTCGGTTCGTTCGCAAAATTCATCATGCAGATATAATTACCTTTACAAAACACACATTAATGCAGCTAGTATCTACCTTACACTAATGAATCCTTAAAGTACCTACTATATCAGGTTTACTATTGCAAATTAAACATTCACAATTCTTGCCGGAAATTTGCGACATTTCCGCAACTGCAAAATGAAAAAACTAAAGATATTCCCCTGGTTTCATGTTTCCGCAATATTCCTATAATGGTTCAATGCAGATACAAATACAACAAGGATATCGTGGATCTTCTTCTTGGGCAAAGGGTCTTCCTGCGCTGTAGTCTGATCTTTGGCTCGCTTGTTACGTAAAAGAAACTCTTCTATACAATACTACAGAGATTTTACAGTTTTAGGTACTTTACCTTCTAAACTGAAACACAACAACAGAGTCGCATTCCGTTTCAAATGGGATATTTCTCTATGCACAATATCAATGTAATAAACATATGTGTTCTTTCTATAGTCCACCCAAACTCAACTGGAATTTTAACTGTAGCACTTTGACTTTTCCGAAAAACAAAAAGATCATTCATTCCTCGTTTAACTGTACTGTACCTTTTACATTACATTGTACACAGAATAGAATACACTGAGACTGAAACTGTTGTGAGACATAATACATATGTGCATGTTATATTACATGAATTGCATGGAGGTTTTAATCGATATGATATTATTTCTGTAGCACACACACATATAATAACTGAGCAACGAGAGAGAAAGAAAAACAAAATGAAATGTGTAGCCGTAATAACCAAGTCATGCACACAATTTCCCGAAATCCTCGTCAGTTTCGAGAGTTCAATGACAGGCAAAAAAGCAGGAGTTAGAAGTTGTAGAGAACCAGCGTTAATGCCAATAGCCATACACTCGTGTTTTTACAGATAAGTATTACTTTTAATCCTTACTCTACCGGTTCTACGGCTGCAACTGCCTCCAATCATAACGAAATCTTTCTCCATCACAGTATGATTATGATATGGAATACACAAACTACTGCAAACATTTATTTCAATACCTAACCACATTATATGTAATGTATGTATATGTAGGTATACACTCAAGCAATCTACTCATCTCTTTAATATAAATGCAACAAATGGCTAATCCTGAGAGTATTGCAATGGTAATTGTGATGCTTTATATATTATACATGTTCAAATACAAATAATCTGCTCTGTACATAACATACATACATAAACCGTATAATGCAGACAAGGTAAAGGTACTATACAGGTACTGAGGTGATTGAAGATACTAATAGACTGCGATACCTTGCAATATGCAGAGTACTTAAAGCTCTATGTGTTTTATGTACACTTATGCTACCCTTCTTGTTAGTTTTCTTATTGTTAGTAAGTACACAGGTGAGTTCGTGCTATTTTATCATAAACTTCTAAAAAAAATTGTTTCAACTCAACTCAACTCTAACAAAGACAAATTACTTTCCTATATATACCTACCTACCTAATGTAAGTGTAATGTGCACTGTGGGATTTAAACGAGTGTTAATGCTGCTACTCCTAATACAAACACTGGGAGAGTTAAGTTCAATGTTAATATCACGCACCGTGAAATTCTCAAATCAACTCAAGCTGCATATTAGCAAGCAACTTGTATTATAGAATCCAGTCAAGTCAGGTGTAATTTATAACAACATTATATTATACAGAATAGCTACACACACTAATTATCCTTCTTTCACAACACAACTACTTTTACAGCATAAAAAAATATATTCAGGTTCGCAAATTCATTCAGCGAACAACGCACGCGAAAAATCTATAGGGTAGATTTGATTTCCAATTTAAAATACTATAGAACTAACTTACTGTTGTACAAAGGTGAAATGCACAGTGTATTTAAAGTACAGTATACATTGTAATTGAGATTAAAATCACTAATGTGCAAATATTATGTAGGTGTTTATTAAATGTTTGTTCAATAATAATACAAAAATCGTTTACGAATGAAGATTCTCTCTAACAAACTGTAAAACGTTAATAAATCACTCTGATTCACTTACTAATGCCCAACAGTTGTGTATTTGTAAAGACAGACACAAACGCAAAGCTTATTAAGTTTGCATGCAGGTAACACTCTAGGGATTATTGTGTTGTTGAACGCAAGGTGAGACAAAACATAGTCACAGTCAGGGAAATAGATACTCTTTACATTACAGGTGTGTGTTCGTAAGTAACTGATATATAATAATGTCTATGTTAAGGTCCATCCTCATAAAATGGATTCTAAAATCCGTTTAAATTGTGAGATTACTAACAATGTGTATACCTAGGATTAGGATAACCTTTATGGTGGGGGCAATTAAGAGAGTGACTTCATATGATATGACTCACAGAATTATGATTTCGGAAGTTGTATTTTTTATTCCCGGCAATATATTACTTGTATTATGCAATTGTTACATAAAGATGGCTTTGGGCTGATTTGTTGGGAAACATCCGGTCTCTCCGAAGAAAACAATGTACGTAAACAAAACTACAATATAACCAATACAAATATATACTTGTATCTCTGGGATTTGTGAGACATAAAAGTATGATTATAGCAATAGACTGAAAACCTCGGCAATATATATGTAGAACACTTTATACTAAACAAAGAAAAAGCAGAGGATACCTTTACTTAATGAACATCTAGAGCTACCTACTTACTTTTATTGTATAATACACGACAAGTCAAGCCACACACAGGATGTGCTTGCTTTTTTTACGTAATTCGTCGTTTCTGCCTACTTATTTTTTGTTAAAACTACAACCCCTCGTATGCTAACAACTGGTACCTACTTCTAGGCTTGCCATCATTATATGTCCATAAAGTATAAGGAGGTGTATTATTTACAAACATTTTTAGTATTGCTGTGATAATGAACTTTAAATACATATGATACGAGAATGACTGCAACTTTTGTGTATGATTAATATTAGGCATGACTCATGTATATGGAAATACAATAATACCCTATGCAAATTAATGTTGTACATACTTTTAAGACTTAAGTAAAGGGAATTCTATTAATTGAGAAGAATGAAATGCAATAATAAAAATCTGAGACCTTGATAACTCCTTTGGTTGTTTTGAGTAGGAGGAATTAATAAATGACTATATCCCTTCCTTCCTTCTCTGAAGACAGCAGGTGCATGGATTTTTGTAGAAAAGTCTTCTTATTGCCTTATGAAAAAGTAGACGAGTAACTAAGATTTAATTTTTGATGCATTAAATTGTCTGAAACGAAGTTGAAGAATGATACAATCATTTCTTCTCAATGTTCTCACAGTCAACTTGCAATTATTGTATTGACATCATGTTCAACTTGATATTAAAACATTCAGAGTTCTCGCTACTTCAACATTCAAGGCAAAGGTCTTCGACTTCTTTCCTGTATGTGTCAGTCTCTTCAGTCTTGATTTAATGAACGAAGAAGAACTCCGTAATTCGCCCAAAGAAATAGATCGAATCGTGATGCGATGATGGATGCTTCAATTTAATTTTCTTGACTTGATTCTTCTGTTGCAGGAAGATTGTATTTTCTTGAAGACACTTTCATGATGATATTATTTAGCTGTAGTAGGTAGGCAATTTTTGCAGTAAAAAACTTTTCATGCTCTAATTTCAAATTTTAGATTTTCTTGACGATAACGACAGTTCAACATGTAAGATTGATGGTTGGCTGTGTCACAGCGGTGGTTCATGATTATTCGCTATATAGCAAGCAGTAATTGCGTAATCACATCCTTGTAATTATATTATAGTAGCAGCAGATGTTGTAAATCAAGAATCCAGATTTTCCAACAGACAAGTGTAGTACAGTTGAAGAAAATTCATTGTTGTGTAAGTAAAGTACCAATAAAATTACTTGAACTTAACAATGACCTTCCTCCGATCGGACAGAGATTTGCTTTTATTGCAGTAGCGATGAGGTGCATACAAGATAAGTATTTCCTTAGGACTTAAGACTTACGACGAACACATGATAAACGCTTAAGACTTCAACAATTAAGTTATTCTTATTGCCCAATTCTTCCTCTGCCGTAATCCAACAAATTATTTCATTCAGATTCTTCAAACGCATACAGCAAACAACTGAATTTAATTACATCACAACGGTAATGAGAATCGGTCACCTAAAGGAACAAATTAAAACAGTGATCTGTAGTTTGTTGTATATAAAATATTCATGGACAATATTACTCTAAATACTACTCATAATATTTTTGCACACTTGTGATTATTATTATACTGTTTAAAGCAGATAGAGACACGGCAAATTCCCCTTAAATGGTAAAGTTATAAATGCAAAAGTAGAACATATGAATGAAACACAATAGTTTATTAAATGTAGATCTATTCATTTATACAGAAAATGAAAAACCGTTTGATGTAGTTTGAATATTATGTTACAGTCAATTCTTTCTTCGTCAAGTGCTACTTTATTGTTCTATTTGTTGAGAATCTTAAATCTGGGTTAAATAAAAATGTTTTACCTACTTACGCAGAGAAGTAATATTAAAACCGCCTGCAAGACAATAATGACGGAATTGAATCAGATATTTTATAATGACAGCGCATTATAAGAACAACAAAACCAGTTAAGAACAATAGCCAATAACTTTAACACACAAATACCAGCACTTTATTTATTAACTGCAAGCTTACTATATAGGTACTGTATAAATACAGATATATTGTACATACATGCATGCAAATATACATACAAGTATCTTAACAGTCATTGTCAAAGACAGGGAGTTAGCAAAAGTCTATGCTTTTGTGTACATAGAGGATTTGACTGTGTTCGTAAAGGCATGTGTAAAAAATAAAATATTTCTATACGCAGGAGAATAAGGTATTGTTGCAAAGAATATGATAATGTGTCGATGATATCAAAAACAATTTAAGAACCTACCTTAACAAACTTCTATGTATACTTATTCATGTGCAATACAAATACAAGTATCTATATAGGAGTAATAAAAGTAACGTGTTTAATGTTCCAATGGAGATCTACATAGCTATCTGATACACTGTATGTATTTACTAGCATTAATAAATATACTTATATACTACTGTACTGCTACTGCATTATTAAGGAATATTAATCTCAAGTGGAAATACTCATAGTGAATGCACGATTTGAAATTGAAGGATTTGCTAATGATTTGAATAATGACTTGCTTGAGTTTACTTGGCTATGAAAACAACTATTTCCCTGATTTGCCATTAAACCACCCACAATTAAGCTTGGCTGAATAAAAGCCAAAGCTATATCTGTATTTGTATAGGAAAGTCTGTACTGTAATTTGCATGTTAACAATGTTAAGATCCTTAAAAATAAATACATACATACACCTAGGGCTATATATGTTACTATGTATTTTACAGAGTGTGCCTCCTACATGTAACTTATTAGTACAAGTACTTTTATAGCCACTTTACTTTACCAAACTTTAGTTTAGAGTCGGTATATTTTCTGTGTTAACGTTAACCACTTGGGTGTAACGTTTTACATGGAATGACAATGGAGAACTGCAATAAAATGTTCCATACCTTTGTTTTGCGTAGTATTTTAACTGTGTGTTTGTATCCTTGTCGAAAACACATTTACTTACGATTAGTTACTAAACTAAACACAACTTGGAAAATCACTACACACAAATAATGTCTTTTTTTCTATACTATACTTGAGAGACTCATTAGTTTATAAATGCTGTCTCATTTTATACTGCACTGCAGGTATGTATGAACGAAATACACATGCAGACACACTAATACATATTTTGCATTTACGAATACTTATGTATGTGTATGTAGGTAACATAGATATTAATATTTATTTATATATTCAGTATCAGTATCACTTGTAAGATTGATTATACTTATTTACTCTTACTCAACGTATTTCCACTTTGCAAATAGCCACATTTACGATTAACTTAATTATGGCTCTGTTTATATTATAGGGAGCTACATGCTATTAGTATACTAGCTTCAATATTACTTCTTGTACGTGTATTATCTGTAAATACTAAATATTAGTATTGCTATCGCTTTAACTAATGCATACTCAAGTGTTTCACGTTGTTGTGTTTTGGTCTTGTCTAGTAGTGCATGCACTTGTTCAACTGAATGGTTGGAAGAATAGTTTAATGGTGATTAGTCTCAGTAATAATAGTTTCTTAGCGTGTAATGTAATGTAAATTCTTAATCTCTAGACATTTTCTTCTTCGATACCTTGATTCAGCCAGCTCGTTTTTCCTGTGTAAAAGTTACTTTTTATCCGAATCCTGCATTTGACACGGTCTTGCCCCTGAATTCACCACAATCACAATGACTTGACAAATTTGAACACAAGGAAAAAAATCTTGCAAAAAATTCTGCTGTTTCGAGTCGTGTCTCAGTGACAATGACACAGGTATATAATATTTAATTTCTTATTGAAATGAAGAACATGTTTATACAACAAACAAACATGAAGATGAATTTTAGTCAACTGCAGAGCTTGTATAATACAATTATGCAAGTTAGGAAGAATAGTTTGTACTTGTGAAATACAATTACTTCGCATCACGAATTACTGCTAATTAATATGTAGTGTATGATGATTACCTACTTCAATGAGTATAGTATAAGTGTGCATGCTTGTTTTCGGTATGAGTAATGTAATAATATTTAATTTTGATAAAGAAAATGTAGAAATATTGGAGATAATAAATTACAGCGCTTCTTCTGTTTGTGATGTGCTGCGAACAAATAAGTTATCTGAATACTACGAGAATTTTTTGTGATTGTTGTGTTGTAAACGATGTCAATGTAAAGTATCATGTGATAATACCAATAACATAATGATGAGATAAGGGAATTCCATAAGTAGTAACTGCAGGTTATTTATGCTCATTCCAAATCATGCCATCAATTGTCTAAACACTTGTATAATTTATGAGAATGCTAAACTCTATTCTGAACAGGTAGGATATACAGAATACATATACGTTTTACCGATATCTATATGTCATGCATTACCATGTTATTACTTATTGATGGAATGAACATTGGCTCGGCTTTGGGCACACAAACAGAATAATAGGATTGATTTCTACATAAATCGTGAATTGACATTACCATATGAATAATAAAAGAAATAAAGTAATTACACTACACATTATGCATGTATTTATGCAATTGCAATTAGAGAAATTAACTACCAAGCTTGTAAAGAAAGAGAAATCCAGGAAAATACGTTAGCGTGTATTGAAACAGGAAACCCAAAAATCTCAACCTTCATTGCACAAAGCAAATATGAGTTTAAAAAATACTCAAGCTATATAAAAATTATTATTATCATATGTACACAAGTGAGTTTTTTAACGATATAGACGATTTAGGATGGAGTAATCTATAAACAAATAAATTCAATGCGTATTTCTTTTTTATTAAACTTTGTGTATATTTTTTTATGGGTTTGTTATTTGGATTGTATTATAAATTAAACTTTAAATAACCCTGAGAGTATTAACTTTATTAATGAAACCCAATAGCCAATAAATATTAGCTTTGGTTTAATGTGACCGTTAAAAAGTGTTCTGAGTTATACATATAAATACAATTACAATCAATTAGCCCAGTTTTGGTTTTGTCAAAATTCTACTCGTATACTATAAAGTATTTACTGAGTCCAGTAAGGCTACCACATTGTGTTTACGGCAGTGATCATTAAATGATCCCCCCCTGTAGTGGTAGTTATCATAAATTAATTAATTTATTCCACTTGGCTAAATGAGAAAATTTTCAAGTAAGAGAATGAATATGGATGGCCAATTGGCCAGTACAGTTCCTTGTGTCAGGTAAAGGTATATCATTAGAATATTAATATTGCAAAACTGATTCATTAGAATTGCCCAACTATAATAATAATTTGCAATTTATTGCCTAATAATTCATACTGTGTCTTTATGGCTGTCACAAATGTAGAATATAACTCGTTGAGCCGATTACGAGGTGCACAAACCAATTATCTCTAAATAATGATTATGTAAGTCATACAGTCATACACTAACCTAAAGTCACCCACCAGTAATGTATTTGCAATACACTGGATAATTAGTATGAAATGAAATGAAAAAAGAAGCTTGCACATATTATAGGAATGGAATATAATTGGGTATGCATACAAATAGTTTGGCATATTGTAATGTCTCTTTTACTATCAAAGAATAACAATTAAGAACTTATATGGATATGTGAAGAGAATGCAATGACGTACTGTTTTTCTCGTGCTAATAATTTGCACAATGCATACTAAAAAAGTCTATAATTCACACAACTTCCATTTTGCAGTTATTTAGAGTAAGATATTTAATTTAATTTTTCGTGTGTGGCAGACGTTCTGTAGCAATATTGTAAAACATAAATTCACTTCACACAGTATTTGAATAGGTGAAGAAGTTGTAATTATAAATGCTAAATTCTAATGTAAATAAAAAAATAACTGACAATTTCATGTATTTTTTTCTGTAACACTTATAGGTATACTAATTACATATTACTCATGATATGATAATGAAGTAAAATACATAGAAAACATCATGACAATATTTCATGTACATACAAGCAAGATATGTATTTAATTTCCACAAAACTGTACAACTCATTTTCAGCATTAAAACAATATAACCTAGGTATATGTTTACTATTATTGCTATTTTACAGTTATGATTATGAATGATTGATTGCTTCACCTAAATTGATTTAGAATCTGGTGCATTGCATTGTTATTTTGTTTCTTAAGTATATAATCTCCAACTTTCAGATGATGAGATTTAAAATCCATACCGATAATTAATAACTGTCTTGAATCGTCTTACTTTAATGATACTTTTAAAAAGACCCCTAATTGGTAACTCACATAACAGTACCTACCATTCCACTTAAGATTGCTTAACTTATTATTGCCAATTTCCCTATGTAGGTACTTTAATACTTATTTAACATTCACCGTGAGTTGTTATACTGCTATTAAATAAAAATTGGTTACTGTCTCAATATATTCAGCTAAATTATTGATGTATAGGTTACTAAAGGTTTTAAATGTCAAATATCTATACATCAAATATTCATTGATATATATACCAAATATATATCCAATAAAAACCTTCATCTATGATATTCTTTAGCTCAAATTGTCTACAAACAAAGGTAGAATAATAGTTTTTTAGTATTAAATATTATATAGACATGCATCAATAAAACATACACACGAATTATTACTGATTACTCAACCTCATCCTTAGACTATTTTATTATTTTTCTGTAGCGCTTTCGCAAACTGAAATAGCATTGATACAAATCAATTAAAATATTCCTTGCTTGCAATCTACGCTCTTCAGAACACAAGCGTCATTAACCATTATCAAACTCATGATACGTGTATGATACAATACAATTATTCATACTAAAGATAAGATTGGAAATCGATCAATATTCCAATTGTATTACATTATGGTCGCCAAAAGTGGAAACAAAATTATAAATCTAGCATATCATTTATTAGCACGTTATGTAGCAGGTTACACTTAATATTTCATACGTATGAAATAAAAAAATTGTATTCCATTACTTTTATATTCCATGCATAACATTTGGCATCATTTTGTAAATACAGTTTTTTCTCGAACTCGTGCTTGCAACTACATGACTTATAAATACACTTAATAGTATTAACATGATGAATAATCAATTTATATATCCAATTATATTATAACTCTTGTTGAAAGCTAATGAATTTCCAATTTGACCAAGTTAATCCATTTTGATTAAAATTTCGCTTCTACTACTGCAAGCGTTCTTTACACTATTTACTATAGATTTATAATTTATCATATTCATAACGTTAAAAATGTATCCTTATAATCATAAGTACACCTACAGATTTGCTAGAGACATATGATAAAATTAGAGTTGTATAATTTGATTTAGAGACAATTAATGTCAAGACAGTTCGATAAAAATATCATTACATTGTTCTCTACGAAACTCTTCGTTTTTCTTAAAGCATGTAACTGACTCAAAGTTCAATAATGAAAAAAAGGCAAATGAGACACTGAGACAGTAAACGAAATTAGTATTTTGGATGAGACAAGTTGATAAGAAGACATGCAGCAGCTTAGACTTTAAGCGTAGGGCGTACATTATATAGCGTGATCCATATCAATTTACTTATTGCTTAAACACTTAATTTCATACTCAATTATCCAGTTGATTCTATACATAGGAACCTAATACTATACTAATACATACATATTATTCTACTAATATACGATACGGCTAAAAATCCATAATTTCCATACTAGCCTAATAGGTAGACTACTAAAATAATACTTTCGCTAATGTTAGCTATATAAAATTGCTAATGAAATAAGAAGTTCTGAGTCTACGTTGAGACAAATGGATTATTGAATGCGAAAACAGTAAAACTCTGTACTTACGTTTTTGATTGATTGCACTTTAGTGCATCACACCCATCTTTTTCGGTTTATGGTTTTCTAAGAACTTGCACGTATGAACATTTCTTGTGCTTTTTATAACTCTACAGTTTGTCTCATGCACAAAAGTAAAGTGGACGAACTTATTTTTAAGAGGAAGGGATTATTTGGTATGCTTGACTTTGTGTGTAAAGACAAGGAATGATATTTTTGCTGTGTTAAAAAATAAAATCAGACTGTACTCGCAGCTCTATGTGTGTGTCCTTATTTATATTGTAAAATCGATGAAACTTAACAACTTTGTTTCGTTGGAAAAATGTTCATGATGCTCTGTTGAAACTTTTACATATACCTAACTGTACAAATACAATGTATAGGTTAGGTACATAGAGAATATGATGTTATTAGTATCAAAAGATGTAGGCATGTTCATAATATGATAGAGTTTT
>JAQFYB010002746.1:0-22680 GCA_034694085.1 Pogonognathellus longicornis
CTCTGTAAACCTTTGAACATTTTACTGTTGAGCTATTGTATGTTCTGTACACTTTTGCTCACACTCCAACATCACTGCTCTGTACACCTTTGCTGCTTATCGAAAATTCGTGTCCACAGATAGAGATGATGATACATACATACATACGTACATACACAGACACACTCAAACACATTCTTATTAAAGTATCTAACCGATACTTTAATAAAGGCAAATAGACATCTGATTAATTTATGCCTTTATCTTACCTATACATATCAAATAGACACTATGTATTATGCTTTACACGTAGGTGTACCTACCTCATAAATATGTTCATTACGGTTCTGCACGTTGGTGGGCAGATTGTGATATATGCATTGATACAGCTATGCAATGTCTTTTCAACCTAATACACGAATTATAATGCAAATAATATGATGAATACTCTGGTCATAAGATAATAGAATTTTTATTGTGGTTACGCCTCTTCACATTTACATATAATTAGTTTTACTAGACTTGATGATAATGCTTTTACACTGTACATTGTGTATTAAACTGATAATATATTACATCCGTATTATAATTGGTTTACTTCATAACAGTAATGTAAATCTTGGCTGGGTTATGTTAAGACATGTTTTTGATATATTATATTGTATGTATTTAGGTTTGTTTTTATTGCTGTAAACTACACAGTACTTAATGTTACAATTATTTAGTATGTAGTATATAGGTATAGATTTTCACTATGCTTTGTTTTTTATCATGTCTCAATTCGTTCTCAATTACTAACTACTTAATACTAATTACACTATTAATTGAACTATTAATTGTTAAGCTACATAATACTAAGTAAGTAAGGCGAGTAGTCCTTTAACAAACTAGCTATTTATTTAGTAGAGTATGTAAATCTAAACGAGTGTACTACACTACATGAAATATATGTTACATATTCTATAGTACAGAACCTACACATCAAGTGTGAGACATAATACCCTGTATTTGTATTTTAAAGTGTGTGAATAGAAATTCATTTGATAAGGTACAGTAAAGTTGTAAGTAATCAAGTAGTTTAGCAAGACACTTAGGTGAATATAACATTATTTTTTACAACAGGTATTCCTACACAGTTTGGTAGTTAAAGAAGTAGACTGTTTAGTTAAAACAACAATAAATATACATGCACGTAAAGAAATACTATTAGAATATAATATGCTATGCTATACAAATAAAGTACAATACAACAGAGCCACAATGTAATAGCTGCGTCAAATGATTTGAAATTTGAATAGCATGTATATATTTTCGTGTTGTATCATCCATTGTTGTACATTGAACAGTATCAGAATCATTTTTTATGTATAAATAGGTACACTCAAACATTCACACCATCCCACACTGCACTGCAATCAACGCTACTATGCTGCATAGCTTTCATACATGATGCAGATGCAGCTAAAAGGCATTTCTCCATTTCTTTACACCAAGTCCACTTGTTACGCAAGTCGAAGGCTTACTCATAGCCAAAGCCTGACTAAACGCCAATATTCTAACGTAAGTAAAGAAGAATCTATTTGTAAGAAGTATCAGAATATCCTAGATTTAAAAATAGACGCATTTACTACGAACAATGTAAATATGATATATTATGTATGAATGTATGTACATACTGTACATTTCTTATCCTCATGTTGTTGATACACTCTTCCTTATTAAACTAAATTACACTTAAATTAAACTTCTATTACATTTTCACTCTATTACTTGTTAGTGCTACAGTTGTAACACGTAGTATCATGTGCCGACATATTGTTTTCACTATCGTCTCATATCAAGTTTATAACAGCTTCTATCTCTGTCTGAGTCAGCCTCGTGTGTACAAAATGAAGTAACTTTCGTCGTAAAAACACCTGATGCGATGTTTCAGTTTATTACGATTTTATCCTCCTATGATAAATGAACCATCTAAGCTGTAATAAGAATATTTTTTCGTAACCTACCTCGCGATCTATGTGACATTTTAAATTATATTTACAGCCTTACTGCACATTTACATAAGGCGTATTACATCCTTTTAACTAACTAGAAAATAATAATATATAACTTACCTAATACTATTCTATTTGAACTACCTACTCTACACATTGTACAACATTTTCGAAAGAGACACATTGGAAAGCAAGGCACAAAGGAAATGTTTTTATTTCACTGGAAACTACAATTACTAATAAATAGGCATTGAGAATTGAGCAAGCAAAGACATCACTTATCATCATATCATGAGATAAATCATGTGAATTAAAAGACAATTTGGGAAATGCATTGGGTCGGTTAGGTGGCTGTTGTATCGCATATATATTTAGTCCGTCAGTTCATTATGGCTACAGTTTCGAAAAAATAGCTTTATTACTAATATACAATGACTTTGCTTCTCTCGTGACACACATACGCTAACCTAAACTACACTAAACAAAACAACAAAGCTAATTATTCAAACTATAAATTCGTTAATTACTTTTAACATCGTTTCATCCTTTTAGCAGTTTTTTCTGCACGATTCCGATTGCTTACCATCTGCATTGAATTGAAGTACATTACAAAATGTATTTCTCTTAAAACCGCAATTTGTCAATAAACAAAGTTAATAATAACTAAAATAAAGAGAAATCTTCAAAAAAATTCTGTCTAAAGACCTCTCCTAAGGAGCATTTATATTTATATAATATGATTATATATAACTACCGTATCAATTCATCCGTAGATATGATAGAGGAGACCAATACTAAAACTACCATTAACAAATCGTAACACAAATACTTAACAAATTGTTATCTAATTGTTCCTTAAAGTAAGTAATAATAATACAGTCTATAAGAAACAGAAGCGTCAATAATGAAGCAAATAGGCGAGATGATGATGATCTGTGATAATGACTTGAATCGAGATACAAATAGACGATAAGTTCAACTAACATGCAAAGGTGCATCTAGCTATTTCACAACATAAGTAATTTTTCGTGCATTAAACCTATGTTTCCCATGTCTTACTCAAAACAGACTCTACGTTAACATAAATACCTAACTA
This sequence comes from Pogonognathellus longicornis, assembly GCA_034694085.1. Classification (NCBI taxonomy): domain Eukaryota; kingdom Metazoa; phylum Arthropoda; class Collembola; order Entomobryomorpha; family Tomoceridae; genus Pogonognathellus; species Pogonognathellus longicornis. The sequence continues at coordinate 3,070 of JAQFYB010002746.1, forward strand.
TTTTACTTGTCTATAGATATGGGCAATTAAATAAGATATACCCTATAGTATAAGATACCACCATAACATGCATGCATCTTGATAAAAATGAATCAATCATATGGAAAAAGGTAAAATTTTGTGTTGTATAGGGCGATTGCGACAAAATACACATTTTTCTTCATATATCCTACATCTAATCAATCCAAAACTCTGTTGACCTAATTCCTAAGTACACTTGTGTATAGTAAGCTTATAACGTAAATGAATGTAAAATGGTTATAATAAAGACACATTGAATTAAATTCAGGCACTTGTACTGGAAGAACTAGGAAGTGGTGTAGGAGCATTAGTAGAATTATTTGAATTGCTACTACTGCTATTACCACCACCTCCCGTGCTATTTGCTATGAGATTATTGAGTCCTTCAAGAGGACCATTGGAATTCACATTACCATTCGGTCCATTCGCAAGAACATTATTACTGTTACTATCGTTGGCTTTCAAACAACTTGAACTATCACTACTCACACTCTTCTCAGGCTCAATAACTTTATTATTATTGTTATTGTGATGATGGTTTTCATTACCAACTGTTTTACAAGGGGACGGAGACACTTTTGAATGATTAGCAACCATAGTGTTTGCGAGTGAAGTTGCAATGCTTTTAATGCTATTGTGAACATTATTGCCACTCTTTTCGTTAGAACCAGATGCTGAACTAGTATTACCATTTAAATTCAACCCTAAGTAGACTACATGGTTTTTAGTGGCTGTAGGAGCAGTGGTAGTGGCTGTCGAATTATTATTGCTGGAATTGATCGTGGTTGGAATTGTAACATTATTATTATTGACATGCTTTGGGCTATTGTTGTTAATGGAACTACTATTGGCGGCTATTCCATTACTGTTGGCCTGCTTTTCCAACTTTTTCTGCTGATCTGTTAGATTAACTATGATATCCGCTAATTCTTTCTTACCAGGAGACTTACTAGTCACAGGTTTCTCAGTGGAACTCTTTTCAGGAACTTTGCCAGTCGCAGCACCAATACTGATGTTGCTGCTACCAACTCCCCCGCCATTTCCACTCAGTGTCAATAAGGCCTCCAGATTTTTAATGGGACTTTTCCTAGGGGCAGAAGCACTAGGATTCGGCTTAGGATGCAATGCTTTTGGAGACGGTTTACTTTTACCCACTCGAGGAATATTGAGGAACTCTGAATTATTGTGATTCCGGTCCATAGCTGGAATTTGACTGTTCAGAGATTGGGACCCTGGCTGGATTGAAGTAATTGGCCGGAACTTGTGTGATTCCTTTCCGTTGATTCCTTCGTGGGATTTATTTTTTGACATTGACAAGTCTAAGGTGTTCATATTATTATGGTTGTTACCCGATGTGGAATCGGGCGATGATAACGATGATGGTAATGAAAGCGACGATGTGGATGTGGTAAGATTTAGCGTATTCGTTGATGCAGGATAAGGATTACTTGGTTTCGTTATGTTAACAGGACTCGAGTTGGAAGAAGCGGTTGTTGCAGGCACTGAAGACATGGAAACTCCGGGATACGGGTAAGGAAATGACATGTTCATATTGTACGGATTTCTTTGATTTTGGAAAGGCATAGAACAGTAATTGCTTGTAACGAACGGTACCAAATTAATGGGGAAGCCATTTGCAAGGCTCATGTTCATATTCATATTCAAGTTACTCATATTAATAGCATTTAAGGCGTTTGTTAAATTCGGAGGAAACTTGAACTGGGAGTTTGCCCCCACACTACCATATCCTGCTGTGCTGGTTGTCGGTTGTGAATTGGTAGTATTAGGTAAACAAACATTTAGGATGGCATTGTTGATAGATTCGGTTATTGTGTCGACAGTTCTTTTCGGAGAAACTCCATTCCCATTATGCAAGGAATTTATTTTAGACTTGTTGCTATCCAAAAGTTTAGACGTGGAGGATTTGTTGGTAGAACTTTCACCGTTCACAGGAGAGCCTGCGGCGGAAGAATGACGAGACTTAAAAAACTTGGGTGGTTTCTTAGGTGAAGGTGAACCCATCACAAGAGGATCTTTTTGTGGCGATGGGGTTGGAAGAAGATGTTTTGGACTGGTTGTAAATTTTAAGTCGCCATTTACGACAGATGCAGTAGTGTGAGTGTTGTGCTGAGAAAATCTCTTGACTGGAGAGTTTAATGAGTCAGTAAAAGAAGCTGATGTGGTAGGAACTAAGGATAAGCCTGTGCCTGGAGGAAGTGAATGAAGTAATGGGGATGGCATAGAATGCTTTAGATTGCCATTTATTTGCAGATGATGTTGTGAGGTTTGTGTTGGGATGGGCATCGGTGACTGTCCTAACGGAGCATCTTTAGGAAATAAATTCGTCGCTCCTTTCTTTGTATACTTTCTTGTGTGAGTTTGAAGTTTCTTCTCCAGGTCACTCATTGCTTTCTTCACATTAGCACATTTGTCTTGATTTGCCTTCTTGGAAACTTTAGCTTTCTCCAGCGTTGTAACTCCTGCTCCAGGAGTGACAGGAGCGGGAGTTGTCCTTTCACCGATGGGCTTCTCTTGTTGATTAGGCTTTTCTTTCTTCTTTCGAATAGGTGTGAGTTTTGTACCTGGTGGGAGATTAAACTTGGCACTTGGGGAACTATTATTCACATCCCTAACTGCGTTAGTTATCGTCACACCCATAGAATTAGTGTTATTTTGCTTGTCGTGCGGTTTTGCTGAAGCGATACAATTTTCTCGGTTCAAGGAAATATCCAAAGGACTAGGATGTGCACTATTAATAGTGAGAATAGGATGAAAACTAATATTTGGTGTGTGATTTTTATTAATATTACTATTATTGAGTTGGCTCATCATTGAGGATGGAGTCGTCGTGTTTGCTAAGGTTGTCTTTGATGGGGTTGATACATTTGTACTGTTGTTTGCAACACTATTGATTATTATTTTTTCCTCGCCGGACGATACACTTCTAGCACTTATGACACCATTCTCACTTATCCTCAGTTGAACTTCTTTACATTCTGGGAGAGGTGTTGTAGATGTAGCAGTAGATTTCGATCCAGGTTCCACCTTAGGAACAAGTTTTTCAGGCACATGCAGTGGTGAAGATTCCGGTTTAACTTTCGGTTCCTTTTTGGTTTTCTTGGCAATTTTCCCGGGAATCTCTTCGTTGTTAGACACTTTCCTCTTTCTTCTTCCCCGCTGTGTCGCTTTTTTGTTTGGTGTAGAATCAAGGGTGGACTTTTCATTCACAGTGATGGCTGTCGCAGCTGCATTTGTACTCGTCCTTGACTGTCGTCTTTTGACTGCCAGAGCAGTAGCTTTCGGTTCAAACGCTGTCACTGAAGAATTTTTCGGTTTGACTAAATGAAGGTAGGAAGATTTCGGAATTCCCTTAACTTGATAACAAAGCTGAAGTGGTTTATTCCCATTCTGCATGTGAAAAAAGAAAACATTGTATTATAAGATATTACATAGTGTGATAAGAAAATTATCTTAAGAACTTGGGAATATCTAAGTAAACAACCGCAGCCATATTAAAGTATAATTACTCACATGTGTCCATGAATATTTGTAAGCTATATCCATTAGTAGAAAATCGTCGGGAAGAATGCGGTCTCCGTACATTATATCTATTTGCGCTCCGTTGTCGAGATCAAATTTTCCGTATATGAGCTTTTTCAGGATTGCGATGCTCACTGCAGCAGGACATTTTATATACCTTTTTGTAGACTCCTAATAAATGGAAAACATATTTTGTAAAATTAATTTATATAAGTTTAGCTTAAAAACGCAATAAAAATTACATAATTTCAGTAACTTACCCTAAATTCTATGTCGTCTGTGTAATATTCGAGCGATAAGTGTATGATGTCATCGGATGTAATGTAAGAATAATTGTACACATGTCCAGAATCTTCTTGACTGCATGGTGTTGACTCAGGATTCTCTTTGTAAAATTGTCTTCGCCGAGCTGTTTCATCTACATTAAGAAAAGAAAAACATTTTTAACAAAAATTCTATAGAAAAATATTTACATGATAAAGTTCACGCGCATACACATCTGTATGCAATTGCTAAATAATGAAGGAAATTCTGGAGGTTAGAAAATTACTTTGAAAGAGTCCCGGAACCAATTTGTAAACGATCTCTTGGAGCATCTGGTCAGAACGGATGCTCGACAAAGGCTTTGTAGTGTGTAATTGGACATCACATGCAGGGCAATACTCGCTCTTCTCCAGGTGCTTCACAATGCAACTTTTGCAAACTATAATCATAATTTAACAAAAAAATCATACATTGAAAATTTTCATCTTCACCCTACTGTAGGTATATAATTTAAGCTTGTAATCTTGTGATACACAAACTCAAGCGGCTAAAAGCACTAAAACGCCCATAAAATATCCCACCCAGCAATAATAACAATCGTTAAAACAAGGAAAGTTGGCCACAATAATTTAAATATAGTAATAATATTACGGTAAATGGTTATAGTAAACAATTCGTTTATGTAGCTATAATTTTTACATACATGGTATTACATAAAATTTATATAATTAACAGAGTTTGAACAAGTTATTGTACTTACATGAGTGTAAACACTCAATAATTGTTGTTGCATCGATAAAGTATCCTTTGCATAAAATGCAGGTCAAATTCGGATTGATTTCCTTTAGTTTAACTTTCCTTGTTGCATTCATCGTAGTGGAAGGATGAATTGAATTAATTTTGAGCAATTTGTAGAATATATATCAGTTTTCTTCAGAATATTTGTTTACAATAGAAAATAACATTGTAACACTTTTGTAAACAACAACACTACTGGCAGCATAAATATTTATGTATATTACATTTCGCTCTACTTAAATCCTAGAATATTTCTCCGTGTTCTATATAATATTTTATTCTTTCCTCCTTTCTAAAATTTGTAGGGTTTCAACACATTTGGTTTTCTGCACACAGAAGAGTAAACATTGCTAATTGCAGTGGCACGTGTTTAACCCATTCCAATTGTATTGTCCACCCATCTCCAACTCAGAATTGTTTATAGAATACAATATTTCTGTATGGTAAATAGTTTATAAAACTTATTTATTGTTACCTATGTGTAAATTGTAAATGAATATATTTTCTTCTTTTCTACCATGTATGTATTATGTATGTGAGTATACACTTTAAAATCACCATTAACTTTTTCACAAGTGCTACAAGTATCAAGGCCTCTTCATTTCGATGACGACTGTACTTAACAATTACGTACACATTTTACGCGTTATATATTTCACATCCTTCAACTAACGTGTATTAAATGTACCTATAGGTACGTATATATATGTGTGTTCCACCATAAAGAAAGTAAATGTTAAAACTTTGTTTAACTAACTTGATTTAACGAAGATATTTATGTATTATTCAGTTGTATGTAGTATGCAGTATATAAATTTCCTCTTTTACAGTATAGTGGTTGTACATGTACAATGTAATATATCTTTATTGCTTTGTTTTCCCGATGACACAATATTCAACTTTTCTCGGTAAGCCGTAAAACTTTTGTATAAAGCACTGCGTATGTCGTGAGTTGGTACTAGTACACAGATTATTGCTAAGTATGTAGCAGTGAAGCTCATTAAATTAAAAGGCTAAATAACCAGATAACTACTCAGTTATTTAACACTGAACGAAAAATGTAAACTAGAGCTATGGAGGGATGTGTGTGTGAGTGAATCTAATAATGTTTTGTTATGATGATGGTGGTGGTGGTAAAGCAAAAGCTGTATGTATGTTTGTGCTGCGTGTGTGTTTGCTATATGCTATATGCATGTAACTGTTGGTACATTACATTAGTGAACTGTATACATATGTGTGCTATTATGTATTGATATCCATATGTAAGTAAAGTAGTTGTAGTAGTAGTAGTGGTAGTCGTTTGCAGATAGGTAGGTCTATTATGTACCTAGTGATCCAGAGTCTATATCTATACAAGTCACTAGTATGTTGTTGTATGTATGTATGTATGTGTACCCGTGTTTTTGTCTACGTTGTGTAAAAGCAAGTAGGAGTGTATGAAAGTATGTATGTATATATACTCATTCTCACACTCACAGTCACACTGAGTTTTACGTGTATTTGTATGCAGCAGCCTGTAGGTAAGTGAGTTAAAGTGTAGTCTGTCGTATGCGCAGCTTTAGCTTGACTAGTTACTAGTTAGTTGCCTTTGCCTATAATATTGTATATTATTACATTCGTTGCTTTATTAGACATTATATACTTACACTTAACTTACACAGCTAAAAGAGAACAGGAGAATAGCGTAGTCAGTGAATGGAATATCTCGTCGGATCGGAAGCTGGGAGCAGTTTGTGAAGTTGAGTACATATATTCGTAGTGTTCTCTCTTTGGATGGATGTTATGTTTGTAGCTACTTATGTGTGTATAAAGCTCATGATGACTAGACCAGGAGGGCAAAACAAAGAAAGTTTAGGGTAGGCCCTTTGGCCATGGGAGACTTCGGGGAGGTTTCATCATCATCCCCAAACCAAACCAAACGAACTTATTGCTACTCTCATTCTACCTCTCCTGACTGCCTCTTCTCTGACTATCTCACACATTGCATCCACTCTTTCTGTATTCTTCTCACTGTGAAAGTGTGTACTCTCTGCTTCTCTTGTTGTACACTACACATACATAGCTAATGTTGTCTTCTGATATTTTATTTTACTGCACATTCACATGTTATATAAATATAGACAGAAGTTGAGGAGAGAACTGTCAGAACGACTTAGTTCAAGAGATAGGAAAGTAATAGCAAATAGTACCGACAAAATGAGACGAGGACCGATGAAACTCAAGTACTTTTTGGCTTGGCTTCAGCTCAGAATCATAATAAATAGACACTAAACTCAGAGCTGTACAACAGAATAATATTAGCTGCTACAGGGTGTTTAATATCGTAAGCTTTTGTGTGAAGGCTTCACGGATAGAGATACAAAGCAAGCAGTATGTTTCCTTATGGTTATGCATAGTTAAAGTGTTAAGTACACATCATAGCATAAAAGTATTATGATGGTTGTTTAGTCAGTCCCACCTTTACTCTTCACCCGAAGATTTTATACTGCTTCTAGGAAATTCCTCTGACTGTGCAACCAAACAACCTTATCCGTGGATGTTCATATATAATAATATGGAATCTCTCATCTGTCTATAATATTAGTCTACACGTTTATTAACAAACACCATAATGGATAACTCGTACATACTACCCTTTTCTGCTCCTAACACACTACATTACATTACAAAGCGGTTGCTTTGCTTTCTTCGCGCTTTAGTTTCAGTGTCTTACATCATATATTTGTGTAGGACTTTCAATGAGAAAGCGTGTAACTAGCAACGTTGCGCATATGCATTTATAGGTGCTATTTACATTGGGCAGCAGTCACGCAAAGGCAATTTTTCAATTTAGTTTGTTTTTCGTTGGTATCAACAGCTATACATTCATAATGTATGCAAATCAAGATTCTGAGAAATCGGGAAAGATCATAAGGATTTCTCGAGAATAATGATATAACCAACATTAAACAGCCTCTTATGCCTTAACTAGTCTGTAAGATTTCAAAAAGTCAATGCAGTTAGGAGAATAATAAATGAATACCTATACTTTGTATGCATTATGAAACAGAAGATACTGCAACTTTCCTCTTAAGTATATAGCAATAGTAAGTGAGTAAATGAGATCATGAGTACTGCTTAACAATAAATGTAAATTCCGACTACTGTAAATATAGTCAACCAACAATAAGCCAAAAATCTTATATGGATCTATACTCGCAATCAGTGTCGTATCTAGGATTTTTCACAGGGGGAGTTTTCTTCAAGTCAGTTAATTGTTGAGTCAAACATTTTCCAAGGTTTTCTTAAGGCTATATACAGAAATCGATTTCAAGAACGAAAAATTGCAAATATATGTAAATACATGTAAATTTGCGCGAAAATTTTGGGCCAAAATCAACACAAAATGCATTTAACTATCGTGTGCAGTGCGAATTGTTTTCGATATTTTGCACTTTAATGGTAAGCAAACCTCTTTCTCTGAATTAAAGCATTGTTGTCTAGTGTAAATTAAAAAACAAGGAGGTTTGAACCCGTAAAACCCCTATGTAGATCCGCCAACTCTTATACTTGTGCTCCAAAGTTATAGATATAATATTTTATGCTATGCAGGACTGTAATTTAAATTATTTCCGAACCACCTGTATTGCAAAGCAATTTGTATTACGACAGAAACCAAACATTCAGTAACATTCCAAACTGGACAAACTCTATTATATGACATATTATACCTATGAGATTATTAGATTTGGAAACGAGACTCAATCCGAATAATATGCTCTTTTATTTATAAACTATAAAAGATGGAATTCGATCCGAAACCGTTTTGAAATCTAGAAATAATAATCTCGTCCCATACCATCACGAAAAATTTGAAGTTCGAACAAGACCCGTTTTTAAGTTCATTCATTTCATAAGTGAAAAGAATAAAAAAAATATGATGATTTACCTGGTCCCAAACTCGAAAAATTCTTGTTTGGGAGGTCCGCTTTTTCCAACTCTACCCTATCTGGCTTTTCTTAACATACTTAACATACATAACTTAACAACCTAACTGCAACTGCAATCTCTAACAGTCTAACACACAATTGTTTATTAAACCCTAAAAACCCTAAAAACCCTACCAAACCTCAAAACTCGAGCCCAAATTACAAATATTTACAAATACAAATCTTCCAATGTCATTTCATATAAGGTATGCTTTTTGCTGCTGCTAGGCAGTTTTCTGTCATTGTTCTTTATTTCATACAAGTGATCCCTCAAACTGGTATTAAATACTGATCTGGAATATAATGTCTTGAATCAGCACTAATTAGATTGTGCAGATTTGTTTTTTCTGCATATTTTCCTGAAACATTTCAACTATTTACAATGAAATTATAAATACAAACTACTATTAGTACCGTCCATCAAACACATAGGGATTGATACAATCGTTGGCGTTTGATTGTCTTCCACCTATTAGTTAGAGACACTGACACTGCTCCAACCCAACCCGATATTTTTTTGTCTCAACTCAACCCGAGATGTTTTAATATTATTAGTATAATATGTTCTACGTATGTTACCTGTGTGTGGTTTGCTATATATCTAGATATTTTATAGTGTAGGACAAGATTTCCTGTAAGAAAGACAATTGGTGAAGGTTTTAGACGTAAATGTACCTTATGCTCAACTAACTCAACTTACTGTAAGTTTCGATTAAGCTCGGAGCACGTTGAGAATAAAGAATGAGATGAGAATTCGAATGCAGGAAGATGAAAATACACGTGAAACAAATCGTGAGACTAAAACAACTCGAACAGTTGCTTCAAAGTAGAAAGTGCACTCTATCGAGAGGATTTAATACCTGCAGTTACACAGACCATGTGACAGAAACTCTTGATGAAACCGCAATAATTTAGAATCGGGATTTTAAATTATTGTTTATTTTCGATACAAATTAAAGTCACAGATTGGTAGCCAGTTTTACAAGTTTTTGAAGTAAGGTAAGTTGTAAGAGACATAATTTTGTTTAATTATTTTACGGTAATTGTGACAGTTTAATTGTCTTATGAGGAAACGTTGAACGTTGTTTGATTAGACTTAAGATACGTGTTAAAATAAATGTCGATTTACTTTCATTTTAAATGTTAACACTCTTATAAATGTTGAATGTGTTGTTTGTTTTAGGTAGGGCCCGAAAAGGCTTCCATAAATTAAGATGTCACTTCCGGTCCTTCTCTCCCGTAGAATGGTATTGGCCTACCTGAATCAATCAATGAAATCGTCGTTTAGTACAAGCAAAGCTACTGGTGCTTACTGGAATCACGAATGGAGACCCAACGTACAAGTTCCTAAAGTATGTCAATTTTTCTATTAGATTATTTTAATTTTATTCTGAATAACATTATAAATCCTGAATAACCACCTTTAGTTAACTCAAATAATATTACACAGCTTACAAATATTTTTATATTACGTTGTTAAACATTTTTCCATTTCTTTTAAAATAATTTTTGATTCTACAGAGTCTATTAGGCTACCATATTTTGTGTGTGGCAGTGATAATTTAATAAAATGATTTCATTTCCCCCCTCCCCTGTTTATAATAGTTGACAAAATGCTTGTGTTTACTGTTTATATTTGCAGACTTTGGAAGAAAAACGTGCAGCAGCAAAAAAGTATGGAATGATTGTAGAAGATTATGAAACATACCCTGATGATGGAACTGGTTATGGTGATTATCCAAAATTACCACCTATCTCTGGGGAGCACCGTGATCCTGGGGCATTGTATGATATGCCAGAACTGAAGAGAAACTTTGGAGAGCCGCTTCACATTGATGCGGATATGCACGGAGAAGATCGTTACAATGTAAACCTGCGTTTACAAGTTCCCATTGAAAAGCAAGCAGCAATCTTTGTTGGTTTTATGAGTTTAATGGCTTTCCTATTCTGGGTTGGTGAACACATTCGGTATGCTGGTGTAAGAATGATGCCTAAACAGAAACCGTATGAAGGAGTGACACATTATACTTTTGAATTAGACTAAAATCGAATTTTCGATACTTGTGTGAATTAATTTTGTCACACTAACGTAGCTATTGTAGCTATAAATAAACTCTTTATGAACCATGTGTTCTGATTGTATATAATCGTGAAAATATCTTTATCCTTTAAGCCTGGAAAAAAATAAATGTTTAAATTGTAACGGTATATTATAAACAAGTTTATTTAACTAGAAAAATCTAAATGGTTTACATTTTTATACGGTTAGTTGTGTCTTTGGATCCTGAGTTGTTAACTTTGAAGATGCAGACGCGTCAAAGTTTTTAACAGCATTAATTAAATTATCTTTCCTAACTGTGTATGGTACATGCCTTTGTCGGATAAACTCGACGTCATTTCCATATGCAGTATATTGATTTTCGCCTTTAGGACCCATTAAGGCTCGCAGTGCAATGTTTCTTTGCAAAATTTTTGCATAATACTCAACGCCACCCTTTGCATACGATAGATCCAAAGACGCAGCTTTGCTATCCGCGGAGTTTTCATAGTATTTAGTTAATATATCTTTAGTTACCGACCAAACTCCAAAGACAAACGTACTTACCATAGAATACAATACAATTCTAAAGGACCTAGGTTTATGCAATCCGTAAAATTTATCATTTAGGTAAGATGACAGCGTATAGATCAATACAATTGCTCCGCTATGAACACAACCATTGACATATACATAATTTGTGTCACTCATGTAGATTTCACGGGCTATTGCAAATTTTTGGGCGTTTTCACTGACTAGTAGTGACCCTTGAAGCAGTTCCCCATCCTCTGAACCCCATTCTACAGGATTATTTTCGACCTGCAAATATGACAAATAAAGGATTTAATAATTATGAATCCTATAGCAGATTATTAATCCCACCTACCCGATAATAACGTTAATTTAAAGCTCAATCACATCATACCACGATATCATGTCGCTCAATGGCCGCCTTAGAATCATAACTGAAATTTCTTGGGAGTCCTACAAGTGCTCCGAATCTAAGTTTAGTCGATCCTGCATGAAATACGTCAAAACCGTAGACAGTAAAAAACTTTAAATATTTCTGTGATCTGTCACTCAGTTGAATATCTTCAACAACTTTGTCCGCTAGTATCTGGACATTTTTTGTTACGGCAGTGGGAAAACCGTTTCTGAAACAAAAGTAATAATAATTTATTACGTTTTATTGCTAAGTTATATAGTACTCTTTTCAAGAGATAAATAAATATAAAGAGATGCAAGAGACAATTTGCATTGCATTACAGTACATCTTTGTATTATAAACGACAGTCTCTTGTACACATTTGCGATGTGAAGTTCACATTGTTTGTGGTGAACTCTTGTTAGTTGGTTATAAGTTATAACTGAATATATTAAATTGTTAAATATTTTAAAAAAAAACTAAAATTCGCGAAGGAACAATACTTACTTGTATAACTGTACTGTTTGTTTCCATCTGTCGATTCCTAAAGTGTGAAAATATAAATAGCCTCCAAACGTACACCCCGCACCAAAGCCCATAAGGTATAGGGAGGCATGTCGCCCTTTCTCACTCAACATATATTTATTGAATGCCATTTTTCAAATATTGAATATTGAGTCCGTTTCTAGAAATATTTTGTTGAATTTGAAACTTTTCCTTCCGGCTTCAAGTACCTCTTGCGTCTTGTCTGACACAAATCACAAGAACAAACACAATTACAAATTAAACAGTATGTGACGACGTCCAACGTCACACAGTGACGTTAATCACAATTAAAGTGCACAAAATACATTAAAATCTTTCATATTTTGTTTAAAAACCTATTGTATTTTGCCAATAATATATCTTTATTATATTTAATTATAAAAACAACATACCACAGACGGCAGATGAAGATTTTGGCGAGTAAAATATTTTTCCCCTGATGGACGTATGTATAATTATTTGTTTCTTGAGACTTCGGGTGAAGGTTGAAGGTCGACGGGTTAGATGATTTTTGTGGATTTTCGATTTTTGATGCCCGGTTCGTTTTTTGTGTCCACCTTTTCTGAAATCTCAGAACCTTGTGTAACAACAAGCAGACAAACTTCGCGCCAACCGCTGCACGAAACAACCGATCAGAAAACAATGCCTGGAGCTTAGTATTTGGATACAATGGCAAAAGAAAACAACTGAAGGGAGTTATGCATCAGCTGATCGACCATATGTGCAATCAGTGTTCGTTTTAAATTAATTCATTATTTGTACTTTGTACTTGTTGTGGTCACTTGAATAGAATCAATAGAAAGTTAATTTTTAATTCACATTTAAACGCAAATAGACTTGACAATATAAAAACAAAAGTTCTAATGGTCTTGTTCCATTCAGCCATCAGTTTTTTGTGAGTTAATAACCATTGAGCGTTTTACGGGCTAATTAAGTTTGGTCCCCGGTCCCCTGTAACCTGTCTTTTTTTAAAGTTTTGATTGATTGAGTTTAAACTTTTAGCTATAAACCTTCAACATAATAGCATTGTCACAAACATAATATACGATATACCCTAAACTCGACTTGACTGTCTCAAAGACAGCTAGTCGTTTTGTCGTCATTAATTGTAAATGAATATCAAGGACAAGTCAAAAAATGTTGCGCAAATATCAATATTAAATAAATACAAAGTTGGGAATGCTGTTTATCACTAATCTATGTGGTAAGCTTACAGATTAACCATCAAAAATCTTTCAAGTCATTTATGGTCGTCTTGTGATGTGATTGTATTTGTTTGTATGCACAAAATAAGCAGTGTGATCTAGATTAGATTAGCATTATTGTCAGCTGATTTGATTGTTTACTGCTTAGCGATTCAGTGTTTAGGTACTAAATGATTATGTTTATTTTCTACACATTATATTATTATTAGGTGTGCATGAGTATATAGGTACATTTAAATATTCATTATTTAATTTGTTTAATTTAATTTGTTTAAATTGTAATTACTATTCATACTATTATATTATGTGTTTACTTTACTCAGACTTTAATTTGTGAGTTTTAATTATAGGCATTTTAGTTTGCTTTTTTATGTAAATTCAGACACGTATAGAGTTAAACACAATATGCGTCTCATTTTTAATCACGTCTCTTATGTTTTACTCTTCATAAACTTTACATTCAGTAATTCAGTTCACTAAACTGAAACTACTTCAGGCAGACATGCAGTGTGTCACGGCCAGTAAACAATGCCAGAGTGAGTCAGATAATAAATAATATAGTAGTATGTATAAGAAAAATAAATGTAAAAAGAAAGGTAAATACAACTGAGATAGATAAGGAATGCATCACGTGAAGAAAAGATTTTACTTTAACTTATTGATAGTTGGGTAGTTGGGTCAGTTGGGTGTGTTCGATTAATTATTTTGTCAGATAAATTGTATGCAAACAGAAACAACTGAGCTGAGTTTCATGATGCAGTTTGTCTTATAGCTAATAATTATATGCAAATAAAATAATGTGCAAAATAAACTTTTCTTGTCCTGTAGGTGTAGTACTATATTGACATATGAATTATAAATGGTACTGTAACAATTACATCTATAGATAGTTTACTTCATTTTTGATTATTTATATAATTTTTATAACTTGTTTCTTTAGCCAACCCATGTTGTTTGATACTTAACTGTGGACTTGGAACCATACATCATGAGTTTGGGGGAAGACGATTTTGAGCAGAGCAGCGTAGCTGACAGTAACGCAAATACGAATTTTGAGCTTGATATTGACGTTGAAAATTCTGATGGAGCTAAATCAGAAGATGATGAGTTAGAAGAGGAAGATGACGATGATGACGATGATGATGAGCCAAAACTAAAATTCGATAGGATTAAAAATGATTTGAAAAAAATACTGGAGATAGATGCAGTTAGTTGCGTTGCAGTACATCCAAAAGTACGATTTATTGTATTATACTGTATTCAGTATTCATTAACAGAATGATTCTCACTGCTATTTATTTAACCTGCAATTTTTTAACAGTTTCTTTGCATCGGGAGTCATAGAGGAGAAATATATATTCTTGATCCTTTGGGAAACAATGTTGCTGGCAGCCCAAGAAAGTCTATTGAAGCTCATAAGGTTATAGTTAATCAAATATCTATTGACGATAATGGAGAATATATTGCAAGTTGTTCGGATGACGGAAAGGTAAAAAAATATCGTGAATCGTTGTATAGATTAAAATAGATTTCATATCCTGATTGTACATTAAAAGTTGTATATAGTGATATTTATTTAGAAATTTTATTTTAGATTTAAGCACTAGGGTACGAATAAATCATATGGTTCTTTATTCAGATAAACATCTACAGCCTTTGCGACGGAGAAAACGTTCAGTCATTAACTCTTAACCGGAAAATTCGTTCCATCGCAATTGATCCTCAGTATAGCAAACCACATCTAATGAGACGATTTATAATAGGTATGTAATGTAGTAAGTAGATATCAGACAAGAAAAAGTAATCGTATAGGTTTAATCGAATTGATGACATTTCTTTTATTAAATTAAGGGGACGAAAATGTTACTCTGTACCAAAAAAATATATTTGGAATCCTAAAACCTACTCCTCTATTGGAAGGTGGCCTCGTTTCAAATATTAAATGGGGATCTCGTTTTGTTGCTTGGAGTTGGAAAGAGGAGGTTAGAGTTTATGACATGGTGGATCAAGTGACTGTCAGCAGGATTCAGTTTGAATGGCAAAACAAAAATATTTTAAACCATGTTATACAAACGAGTACTATCAACACCACATCCAATGACGCACTTATGCAAACCTTGCATTCTAAATACCGATGCAATTTATTTTGGAAAGACGCATACACACTTTTCGTCGGATGGGCGGACAGTGTCAAGATTTGTCAAGCTAAAAAGCAGGCGCATTCTAAAATCGAGCAAGGATACGCTGCCTTTACGGTTCAGATAATTTGTATGTTTTCTACAGACTTTTGGTGCTGCGGTTTATCGTCTTTTGGGAATCAAATGTGTATTCTTGGCCGTGATAAAGAACATTTAGCAGTTGCAGATGAGATAAATAGGACTAATGTCGCAGCCATCCGTACTCCTAAACTGCATATTATACAACCAGAAAGGGAAGATTACAATGTTATATACACGCACGTATTACAGACAAGAGGGTATCAAGAATATAAGATCAGCGATTATCACATGGAATCTTTAATTGATGAGCTTCACTTTTTTATTGTCACCCCTAAAGATATAATTTGGGCTAAATCAACAGATGAAGATGATCATATACAATGGTTAATAGAGCGAAGGTAAAATATACTCCGACCCCCATCACCGATTTATTGCAATTGACGAGTTTTTTGATAAAGTATAGTGTAATGTTTTCTACTCATTTACAGTAAATTTGAGGAAGCTCTGGAGTTCGCTAGTCAAAACTCAAAACTATTAGAGACACATTCCGTTTATAATGTAGGTCTTGCTTACTTGGACTACTTGATGACCAGTGAGAAGTTTATCGATGCAGGAAAATTGTGCTTGAAAATTTTAGGTACTCATATATATGTTTTTATTTAATAGGTAGTTTTAATCCAATTGCAACTGAATTATACTTTATTTGGGCTAACTTTAATTTTCTTTGTGTTGTAGCAAAAGAAAATTGGGAAAAGTGGGAAGAACAAGTTCTAAAGTTTGCACGAGTGGGTCAGCTTCGTTCAATAGCACCGTATTTGCCACGAAGTGAAACGTCCAAGTTAAATTCTTATATTTATGAAATGATTCTTTTTGACTACTTAAAAAACGACCAAGAAGCTTTTTTACTGTTGGTTCGAGACTGGGCTCCTCCTCCAGCGCTGTATAACGTTACTGCCATAGTCAATGCCGTTATTGACCATCTTCTTGTATGCGAACCCGAAAATCGTTACCTACTACAAGCTTTAGCTGACCTTTATTCATATCAGAAAAAGTATGGCAAAGCTCTTGCCATGTACCTTAAGTGAGTGAACTTAGATGCTTTCATTATTACCGCAAACTGACAGATTGATGTTAGATATTACATTTTAATTTTTGCCCTCCATATTAGGTTGCAAGATCCACAAGTTTTTCAGCTGATTCAACGTTATGGACTGTTTGACGATATAAAGGATAGTGTTGAGGATCTTATGCATCTGAATGTGGCGGAGGCTCTTAGCTTGTTTATGAAATATAAAGACCGTCTTCATCCCACTATCATAACTCAACAACTTAAAGCGAATCGATATTATTTATACTTGGTGAGTGATTGTAAACGATATAAAACCTAATCCTTTTTGTGGTGTATATTAAATTAAGCATAGTTTGATTAATCTATTTTGTTTGTATAGTATTTAGACTCGTTGTACAAAGCAGAAGGCAAGGAAATGCGTCCGGAGTTTCATGGAATGATGGTATGTCTGTACGCTGATTACGGACCAAGCAATCTTCTTCAATTTCTGAAGTCTTCGGATCATTATCCAATGCAGGAAGCTTTGGATATATGCCGAAAACGAGAAAAATATCCTGAAATGATTTTTCTTCTAGGTAATTAGATTTGCATTTTTAGTCATTATAATGAAACTTCATCATCAGTATAAATGAGCTTATAATTAGATTATTGAGTGTATAAATAGCAAGGCATTACGTGATGACGTACTTAGTATTTAATTAATAATTTATTAATGTTAGTTTAGTTGTACCTGAGAATGTTAGGCCTTGTTTGATGTTTATGATTATACTTGTTCAGGTCGCATGGGTAATGCAAAAGAGGCTTTGAAACTGATAACTCATGAGTTGGAAGATGTGGATCAAGCTATTGATTTTTGCAAGGAACATAACGATCCAGAATTGTGGGCAGATCTAATTAACTTTTCCATGGATAAGCCAAGTAATTACCAAATACAAATCAAAATTAACTGTGTACTTGTATTAACAGTGTACGAGAGTTAATAAGTTTTTAATTAATTTAGACTACATCAATACACTGTTGTGCAACATCGGTTCATATGTGGACCCTCAGATCTTGATACGTAGAATTGAAGATCGTATGGAAATACCCGGTTTAAGAGATAGCTTGGTGAAGATAATGCAGGATTACAGTCTGCAGGTAAATTGTAACCAAAAATGCAACATTTTCATGCAGTCTTTGATAATGTATTCATTATAATACAATTTAGATTATAATATAATTTCAATATGAAAATAACTTTTTTATCATCAGGTTGAACTTCAAGAAGGATGCAAAAATATAGTTGTCGGTGACTGTTTAAAGTTATTTCAAAAGCTTGTACATACGCAATTTCAAGGAGTCTTTGTGGAAGGTGAGAAGAGTCCCTTTTATAATCATTTATAGATAATTAATAATTAATTATAATAATTTACTATAATAGAAAACTTTATATTGTTATAGATGACCAAGAGTGTGGATCGTGCCATCAAAAAATTGTAGTCAGAGGTAAAAACAGACAGTTTTTAATTGTTTGAAAAATCAATTAAGTAATTTATCACATTTAATAATTAATTTATATATCTTTAGACTCCAGTTACGGAGAGGATGTCAAAGTGTTTTATTGTAAGCATGTGTTTCATGATGCCTGTTTATCCAGCTTTGATTATCAGGTAATTTGTGTGTTCATTCACTTTCAGAATTACAATAACATGTACTTACAATATAATATGTTGTACTCATTTACTTGAAAGATATAATATTAGGTATAATAATATAACACGAGTGTATATGAGTGCTAAAACACATCAGTAGAAATCAAGAAAATATGAAGTAATCATAAATGTCACAGACCTTTTACTTAGACGCGTATTTTTCTATTTTCCCTACTGTCAACACAAACTTTCAATACTGTAGTACTCAGAAAGCAATGTTGACAAAGTGTAGGTAGTGTTTAACGTAGGCTTTAGCCGTTGCGCATTTGCTTTATTCACACTATACCATAAAACTCGACTGTGTGGTCCAAAGGGAAAAGAAAGTTTGCCAAGTGAAATGGAGTGCTACAGTTAGTATAGTTTCTCCAAGAGAATTCTAGCACTTTACATTTATTTTCCTTTGAAATGGAAAAGGAGAAATGCTTTTGATCGTAGAAAGTATCTGATGTTTTAGGTAATTGCATTTCTTGTATGCTGGTGTTGCTTTTGTTTCTTACACTGAACTAACTGAAAGTTTTATCTAATTTTTTTGCAGAATTGTATCATATGCAACCTTCCAAGGAAAGGAATAGGCCTTTTGGAGAAATTGTGATATACTACTAATACTAGTACCTAACTAAACTAGCAAATAATGCACATTTGAGATATAATATTATATTGATGTAACAACTGTTATCGAGATCTTATAGCTTATTGCATTGTACCATAACATTCGAAGCAATAGTTCCATATTGATTATTTGTACTGAAATAATGATATACCATTGTAACAAAATACATTTTCGTTTGTAGTTCCAACTGCAAGTTTATGTATGAATATTGTAAACTTTGTTTGAAATTGAATTTCTATTGATCAGTCAGGAAGGACTCTAAGTGAGAGAAAGATAATAATACATACCTATTATAAATGCATGACTATCTCAGCGTCAGACCAGTGTGTATATAAACATTGGATACTTCAAAAGACTGTTCACAACATCCTTTTATGACCATTTTGGTAAACCGTTTGTAAAATTCTTGTACGTTCTTGTATGTCCAAAACGATTATCTCTTCACATTTGCTATTCTTATTAGAGCAATGTTAATTGAACATCTGATTATATGCGACTTGTGACATTATGAGATAGGTATTCCAGAATTTGTAGTCAGTTTCTTTCAATTTTCATTGTAGAGAAAGTATAGGATATTTTGAAAACGACTGATCATAGTAAGCAACAATGAGTAAGCTTTCAGTTAAATAGTTTTAAACAAATACTATAGTCCATTTTTTTTTAAATGTCCTTTTGTTATTCTGAAAGGTTAGAAGGCAATGCGAATAATGAGATGAC
>JAQFYB010002747.1:0-22677 GCA_034694085.1 Pogonognathellus longicornis
GGCATAGCCCCCATGCACAAATAGTGCACACTACCAATGCCAATGACAAACCATCTAAATTCTAAGCTACCTACCTATTAATTTTTTGCAAGAAGCGCGAAGGAAGGAAGAAGGTAAGGGGGAAGGGGTAGGGTAAGGGCTACACACTACAACATTACATACTACATTACATACACTTAAGTCTATACATACATACATTACATACACTTAATTCTATACATACATACATTACATACACTTAATTCTATACATACATACATTACATTATACATACTCCATTCATTCATATTAGTATTAGTTGTGTTTGTCATTAGTGTGTGTATTGCATGTTGGTATTAGTCATTCATTCATTCATTCTTAACATTACTCATTATCATTCACACTATACATTTCATACTTCATTACATTCACATTACATACAACATTAAGGGTAAGGGTGGGTTTAGGAGGAAGGGTATAGAGAAAGGTTATATAGAGATTAGCGCGCGTATGATACCTTGGCCTACAACCTAACGTGTGCACACATAAAAACTACCTAATAAGGGAACGGATGTCCGAACCCCTGGTTTGTCAGTCGGCAACGGTAGTGCGGGGGCTACGTTGCCACACTAAGAATTTTAGATGTTAAAACTAATACTTATACTTTGGGTAACGAATTCTGTTGGTAACGTTTTGCCTAAACGCACGGTACCCCATTTGTGTATAACCTCAACGTTGTAAACTACAGCACTTAGAGTAGTGTGAAAGAGCGCGAAACTTAAACTCATTCCTTACAACTTCATTTACATTACACCACATTGACCACATGCATTCACGTGTGTTCAGTGTTTACGCTAATAATGTTGACAGGTTTTCTATTCTAAAGAGAACTTTTATTTAAAACAACTAAAAGAGTTAATTAGCAATTAATTTTCACCATAATTAATAACGGCATATTGGCCATATGTAATAATTCTTTATCTTAATTAATTAATCATACAAATTCGACTTTTCATTGGTATTTGGTTGAGTGTTTCGCGTGCTTGTCTTTGTGGAGTCCATTTTTAATATATGCTTATGCATTTGATGACAGTAGTAATTATAATAATAATGATATTATCTCCTTACAAACTAAATACAGTATTAACATTTATTAGATGCAATTAATTGACTTTTGTTGTGGTGTTTTTTCTAGGTTTTGTATCATAAAGGGGATATGAAGATATTTAAAGACAGAGGAGACAGTCATGGGAAGTGGAATCGAACATTTAATCCTTTACCCATGGTAAAGTTACATAGATCTGTGCCGGTTAGTTTCTTCGATTTTCTTGAAAAATCTCAAAATTTTTAAATGTTTCAATTTACTCTTTTAATATCAACACATAAATTAATAACGAAAGTTTGGATAATTATATTTACTTATTCATTCCATTATTTATTATTTGTTTGTAAAGAGAGAAAGGAAAGGTTAATAATTTTGTATTTTTTGGTCTGGATACAATAACCTATACGTTTGCTTAGATGACCCCTTAGGTCAATTTACATGACATACTTAGCCTTCACATTCTTCCTAAACCTAAACTCTAAGCTACCTATCTAAAGCTAATTTTTAGCATTCAGAAATATGGTAATAGTACTACTTGTCCAGTTTATTAAATAATTTGTACACACCTAAATGTACAAGAACATTTTTTCAAATTGGAAAATTGAAGTACTGTCGTCGTAGAGATTACAACACATTTTGGAGTATAGAAGATTAAATCAAAGAAGCAATTTTTTCGCTAATTTCCGTATTTCTCTACAGTTTTGTAACTGATGAAGGCCTAAAATCTTTTTGTTCAAAGTCTGGAACAAAAATCTCAGTCCACATATTTTGTCCGATACTCAGCCAGATTTTGTTGACTGCTTGATATATTTGATTTACTACTAAGTACAATTCGACTATGTCAGATAACCCAGAGGCTGATGAACCCACTTCGGCTGAAGCACAACCTGAAGCACCTAATGGTCAAACAAAAATACCTTTGCAACCAATTCCTTTTCATTACTATTTACTGTCATTCTCAAATCTACTTACGTTGTTGTAAAGAAAACGGTCAAACTTATAAACTTTTCCTTAACTTTAATGGCATGACTGTGTAAAATCAAAACTAGTGCAAACTCTTATCAATTAATAAATGCACTAGTTATGGATTTATTAATGCATGCCATTTGCATTCCTGAGTAATAATGACTTTTTAAGCTGGATTTTAAAAATGTCACTGTTTTATAAAAAGATGCTCCTCCACCCGCTGAACCAGCTGCTGAACCAGCTCCAGTAACTCCTCCAGAACCACCTGCTGTTGAGCCAGAATCGGGAGCCGAGTCTGTGCCTCAAGAAATCCATGCCACTCCCAAAGAGACACATAAGGAGACAAAGCATGAACCACCTCATGTTGAGGGTAATAAATAAACTAAACCACACAGATTTTTCAATATTTCAAGTTCGGGTTTTCTTAGATACAGCTTGAAAGAATTTATTTTTGTTGAAACAGCTCAAGCTCATAAAGAGAAGAAGATTGATATTATTGAGATGAAGCAGAAAAGAGGTGCTGCTAAAGATAATCAGGATGAAGACGTAGTAGGAATGCTGCAAGGATTTTTTGGCGAAGGGATCACCACAGAGGAAAAGACTGTAAAACCCATCCGAAGACCAAAGGTAAGTTTGTTTTGAAATAATATAACAATTAGACATTTCTAAATACCTGGAATATGAGAAATTGACAACTTTAAAATGATTTTCCTAAATGGAATATTTTGATTTCCATAATATATTGTAAATGTATATTAGTCTCAATTGTTTCAAATTAGAATATTTTGGTTTATCTAATCTCAATTGTTCTAAAATGGAATTTTTTGGTTTATAAAATATAATCTCAATTGTTCCAACATGTATTCTTTTGATTTAATTAATCTGTGTATGGGGCAATTTTTTTATTACTTTTACAATAATGTTATGTGCCAATTTTGCGAATTCATGAGGTCTGAGGTGCATAGATTAATTTGTCATGTCTATACATGTATTTGGTTTTTGCCAGCTCATGTTCTTCAACAGCTATAAGCTTGAGTCGAAAAAGCCTTTTTCCTCGGAGAAGGTGACAAATGTTATCAAAAAGACGACGGAGGAAATGCTGGATAAAGTCAAATATAAATCTGCTACGGCTACTGATTTATGTGTTCAAGTTGCAGAGAAAATACGTGGAAGAGTTTTAGCTCTTAAGTTTGACAGGTGAATTAACTTTTTCAAAGCTTGCATGTTTTCTGTCACTGACAAGAAATGATATTTCTTATATTCATTCAAAGAGATCGTTCTTATATGGGTTCTTTTGCAGGTACAAATTTGTGGTCCATGCCTCAATAGGTCCATTGAATAGACAAGGAGAACACATTGGCTTTCGAGGATTTTGGGACGGAAAACGAGATTCATACGCCTTCTACACATACAAAAACGCTCGGATTTTCTGCAATGTGATTGTGTGTGGGTTCTATTTTGAATAACAGTATGAAAATGAGAATTACAATTGTATTCAACTCACAATGTACAAATTACGTTTTTAAAGTATTTAATTATCAGTAAAAGTTGCATTGAAACACATTGCACATCACATTTCATGGTAGTATCTCAATTCTCATTCTGGATTTATTTCGTAGACATCAGCGCAAAATGGAATATGGTTATAGTATGTATAAGTATTTAAGTATATAATGTATTTGAATAAGTTATTTGTGAGAAAGAATAGATTTTTCGAGACAGATTCTAAAGTGTGAAATTCCTTAAAACCGCATTATTGTCGGGATAAACAAGCTTTTGTTCAAATGTGGCAAGGGCTCGAGCAACTGTGTTATCCATGATCTCACATAAATAATTATGAGGATGAGAGCATGGTGATGCTTTAAAAAATAAAGTATTCAACCGAGTGGAATAAGATAGTTTTAAACATCCGGGTGCATTGCTACTGTTGTCATTCTCATTCCAAAATCTTCTGTCCATTTCAACCTGCTGTCCAGACTCAGACCAAATCCAAATCAAACCAGGATTTATTCCTCCCGTCCAAAAATCAGTCGATATAGTATTTCTGTACAAAAAAAGGAAAAATATAGTATTGAGCTTTTTTACATTCTAAATCAGTTCATTAAGCGTAGATTCCAAAAAAAGTAAGATTAAAAAACAAGAAATACTCATTCAGGTTCATGTAAATTACTGGAGAGAGCATGTTAAGATAAAACATTCAAAATCTTTTTAGATACTACTAACTACTGTATAGTTTAAGGCAATTTCTTATTCGAATTATTTATAATTGTATTTGTTAAACAAAAAATCAAAATATTGGTTTCTGAAGGATTATCGGAGAGAACAACAGAATCTGCATACCTGTTGTTATTGTATTTCAAAATGAACTGTGTGATTCTGACAAAGTCGTCATAAGTAATCATTTCAGATAGTCTTCCACCCATTTTCCTGCATTCTGCTGCTGCACTTTTCCAGTCGAAAATAGAAGGACTTTTGTTAAAGGAACTAACATGAAAACATTTTCCTCTGATTCCTTCAATCTTTGCGAAACTCTCCGGACAGTTCCCTAAATTAACATTAGGATCCCAAAAAATTTTAAACGACAATTTTTGAATATGCGAATTTTAGTATGTAAACGCTGCACGCAAACTACTTACAGAATACTCTACATGCAATAAATATTATATGAAAATAGTTTTTTTACCTTGTAGCTCAGCGTTTGGTTTGTCTTTATTTGTTAGAAAATAAACGATGCTTTCAACTGTCTTTAATCTATGGTCCAGTTTATCCATTCGTCCAACAAGTTTCTCAATTGCAGCAATGATTTGCAAATACACAGATGGGATCTCAGGTTGTTGCTGTTGTTGCTGCTGAGGATATTGCTCTTGTTGTGGCTGAGGTCCACTTCCTTGTCCTGATAAATCTTGTGGTGGATTTGGACTTTGTGGAATTGAAGGTCTTGAGCCTGACAAAATTTTACTGCTCAAACCACCATTCTCAAAAACAAATTTTCTTTCAGTCTCAACTTCATCATCATCTTCTGTTGAAAGAGCAGCACAAATAGCCGCTACCCAAAGCAAACGACAAGCAGTCTTCCAAAAGTGGTTCCTCATTCTTTCTCTGATAATTCCAACAAATATACAAAAGTTAAAACTAAATGTGAACCTTAACTTTTTGAAATTGTCTATACATACCTTCTGTACATAATTATAGGTACCTAAATACATACACTTTAAAAACTGAATTACATTAAATTATTACATCTTTGTACATTACAGAGCAGAATCGAAACACCTGCTTTTTAAGGTTGAAATTATTTTATTATCGAAAATTATATTTCTCTTCGGTACGGTACATGGAAGAATGTAAAATCTCACCTTTGTCAAAACAATGAAGTTGCTTTAAAATAAATGTAGCACACACTACACACAACCGCTTCAGAAACTTTAATGGCTCCGGAGAAAAACTGGTCTCCTACAATGACACTCCTGGTACACTTGATTGAGAATGGAGTTAAAAATCTTGAAGCTATATTGAACAAATAAACTTAGGTTTAATGTTTAAAACTGGAAATAGATAAGTTAATATTTATTGGTATTTATACAAGGAATTTGTAAAGGATTTGGAAGAAACAGAGCAGAGATAACAAGTATGATGTTAAATATTACATTTTCCAAATGGAAAACTCGAGAAATCTTATTAGAATTCTGCTCACACACAGGTCACAAGTTCCGTTTGCTTTACAATGTATACATAATAGCATTTACTCTCGTATCATTCAACCACCACAGTCAACAACAAACATCACTC
Organism: Pogonognathellus longicornis; assembly: GCA_034694085.1. Taxonomy (NCBI): domain Eukaryota; kingdom Metazoa; phylum Arthropoda; class Collembola; order Entomobryomorpha; family Tomoceridae; genus Pogonognathellus; species Pogonognathellus longicornis. The sequence continues at coordinate 5,840 of JAQFYB010002747.1, forward strand.
CAAAACTCCAACACAATCCCAAAGACAATCGTCACCTCCGCATTGTCAATGTTGTTTCAAGCTTGAGTCTTTCTGGCTCTCGACAGTTATTCAACCATTCATTCTGTCATAACACAAAATATGACGATTGACGACTATCAAAACGCTATGGTAAAACCAGAAGAGTAATAATACTCTACGTACTTTACGTTTCCCACATACATGTCTGTATCACTTTGGATTTCTATATCCTGAATACTCATCTTGCTTAAGACTTACCTACAGCAACTCACTTGCTGGTTTGGTTACTAATTATTAGATTATTAGTCATCATGTATTTCATGTATATGTACATACAGAAACTGAATGAATAAATAATTATTCATATTCTGCCGTCTATATCCTAATATTACATACTTGTACTGTACACTTCTTGCTTGTTGCATACTCCTACACAATTCTATTGTGGCCCACACACACGTTGAGGTTATACTTGTACATAACTTAACCTGACCTGTTGTGGTAGTTTAAAATGGATGTATGACTCATTTCTGTGTACATCCCGTTTCTCTTTCTCTTTAAATGCATCAATTTCTATATTGCAATGCAAGTGAGGGGTAGAATAACTAAATAATTGTATACTAGTACATAGTACACATTACATGGTACATGTAAAGAATCTGTGTATTAGTAAATGTGTTACTTACTTTTAGTTGCGCTGCTGGGATAAATTGTATCAATATCCGCCCCAATTCTCCTGAATAAAGTGTCAAATGATGAAAGATAATGAAAGTTGCGATAATTATTGCGGAAATTCAATCTTTAGTTTCCTCCGTAATTTGTTAACACAGTTTGAAATAAGTAATGTGGTCTAAATGTTTTGTCAGATTGCATTTATATAGAGCAATGGACTTTATTTAGTAGGTACATACCTGGTAGACTTGGTATGCTACCTAAAAATACACGATGAAAAAATCATGATGGTACACATAAAGGTTACTATTACCTTACTGTTACATTTGTACATACAGTTATTTTTAAGGGTATATTTTAGGTTAGTGTTAAAGATTCATAAAGTTAATAAAGTGTTTATCGATCAGATAAATGTTTTGGCCGTAACAACACTTTTTGGTGGTAGTAGATTTGTATAAATTGAATAACTCGTTTTAATGGGTAAAAATATTTTATGGTCATTCATATATAATGCGACAATACACAAATGTAGGTATAAACTATGGAGGTTGATAATAATAATATAATATCATTGCCATGCTCAAATTGCATTTATGTGATACCTTGCTCAGCCTTCGCCTTAAATAAGTCGAGTTTTTATGAATGATTCATTTCGTTAATTAATTGTAAGATTATTTTTGCGGTACACACTCTTCAACTATCAGGATGCTAGAATGACAATGGTAATGAAAAATTGTTGTAAAGTAATGCAATTGTTATGATAATGATACTATAAGTACTGTGTACTTTGTACCTTAAGCCTTAAATACATTGAGATAGCTTTTTATAAAAGTTAAAGCTTTAACCATTGTTCTAACACTGTTTCGTCCTTTGTTCAGATTTTTGAAACATGTAACTGAAGGTACTTTTAATTATTTAATTTCACGCAGGAATGGTTATAGGTATATAGCTAGTACTATTTTCATTCAAGCTTTAGAGTTTTTATGATATTGTATTGTGCATATAATGCAGACAAGGATCAACACTTAATTAACATTGTTTGTAAATGAGCATAGATAAAGGTGTCTATATACCGAATGCAATTAATATCAACCCAGATCCAGAGCAGTAGATAGTGTGAAAAAAATTATTGAATTGTGAAAAACAAAATGAATCATAAAGGTAGTCAGTTATATGACACAAGTCCACAAAAGTCATCTCACAACATATCAAGTAGATATTAAAAAATATTAAGTACACAGAATTCTTGCATACTAATAGTTGACATTTTGGTTATGACCATGTCCAACAAAAACATTTATTTCAAGAATTCTGTAAACTATAGTCAATCAATGCTGTATTTAGGGGGTAAAGGAACCCAAGGTTTCCCAGCGCGATAATGGATACTTTTTTGCACTTTGTTGGTATTTTGCCCCTTCCGAAATGGAATACTAAATACGGCCTTGACACTAGTACATGTAATATAGTAAACAATTAAAATAATTTATAGCTTAGCTGAAATAAAAAAACGTTAGTATAAGATTAAATAAAGGGGTTAAATAACTTATTATAGGTATTTTGGAGCATTTATATTGGAATTAAAGGGGCATTTATACATACTGCCAAGGCACCATAGAGATAGTATTTTTTATTTGTAAAATTACTTAACAAATTGTAATAGTAATTTACACATACATCATTGTATAAAGAAGCCTACTATATATTCTTCACTGGATTAAAAGTATTTGATCCATCTTAATATTATTAACTTACAATTACTTACAAATGAATGAAGAAAAAACCTTGACTGAGTCATAGAACGAGTTTTTGCCGGAATTCCATTACACTTTACACAACGATTTGAATTTAGCGGGCTCTGACCTACCTTAAAGCAAGTAGCAATGAAGAAAACTAAACAATTGCGCTTTTCATTTAGATTTTCATATAGTTGGGAAGTTGTAAAGCGTGGAAAGCTTCCACCCAATATGTACGCTTTGAATAAATGGCTGAATGGCCGCCATTTTTCGAAATTGCCGCTATCACTTAGGTATACCGTTATTGTTCTGCTTGGAATCGCTATCAAGGAAGCTTCCAGCTCAGCACACTATCCCAACAGTAATAAAATTAGAGAAAATACCATTTCCATGAGCATTGCATACTGCTATGCAATTTTAAGAATTACATTTCTCTTTATGTGAATTTGTCGCATCTATGCTATTAAATAATAATTATTTACATTTTTTAGCTTAGGAGGTTAATAAAAGGGACATTCATCTGAGGTCGACAATCTTTGTGACGAAAAATGTTGCCGACCTTCATATGTACAACTTTCAGACACTATTATTTAACTGCATATTATATTATGTGTAGGTATTACTAGATTACAGCTATACACAAACCATTTCAAGTATTTAAGATTTCAACAAGACCATTAGTTATCACAATTAATGTTTGTCCTTCTCTGCAACAGAATAATAAAAATTTACAACTTACAGCATCGAACATTGTATCAAAACCAAGCATGATTAAAATTGAATTGCATGTGTGTATGTATAGCGTGTACCTACGTATTTATATAATAATGATGCTTTCATGAATCTCATGCATAAGATTAGCCTTGTTTACAAAAGCTTATAAAATATTTTATTGTTTAGTATGCGAATGCAGTCAGTGAGCCCAGTGAGCCGGCATCAAGTAAGAAATGGCCATACAGTTTGTGAAAAGGTTAGAATTTATTTCTTCACTTACTATGGTTGTCATTTTCACTTTAAATGAAATCATTATATGAGATACAGAATCTGTTGGGAGCAACGTTTGTGGTAAATTAGACAAGTGTTGAAAATTCGTTGCAAAAATGCTTTAATGGGTCACACTCGTTTGCCCACTTAAATAGTATTGCCCCTATACCAGTTTTCGTTTCTCAACTACGAAATGCCTACATACTTTTATTCAGTTTCAGTTTCATGAGTGTCAACAACTTAATAGAAATTCAGTAGTTGTTTCTTTCTAAAATGTGCAATGCAATGCAATTCTACTTTTAAATTCGATTGCTCTATAATGTACACGTTTGTTAGTTTGTCGTATTTGTAGTGCTGTCATTTATACTTTTCACGCTTTCATTTCATTTGCAATTGCAATAATAAGGATAATATAATGATGCAACCGAGTAAGAGAGTTGAACTGAACTGCTAAAAAAGAGCTTTAGTCTACGGTCTAATTAACACGCGTTGTCTTGTTACGAATTACGATACTAAGAAAAGAGAAAATGAATGTTTTAGATAATCAAATGATAAAATGTATTTAAATGTGCATGTGTGTAAGTGATAGAAATCCACAAAACAAACTTTGATCTTACTGACAGTTAAACTGATAATTTAATGAAATTTTTAAACAAAAACAAATAGATGCTTTCCTTTTTGTACGTTACATAAATTTGCGATGTAATTATCTGTTTCTTAAATTAAAGCATACTTTCCTTATAGTTTTTTCCCAATCGCAAGTTGTTTACTACTTGTGTCTGTGTCTATAGATGTGAACAACACAATAAATCAGGATTATGTTTTGCATACGATTTATTATTCTTGCTTTACCTTGTAATAACAATTTAATATTTCCTATTCCTGGTAATCAATGTGCAGTAAATCAACCAAAGCTAATAAATATTCTCGTGAAATGCACATTAATTGTTAACAAGTAATTATCTACACTATTATATAATAAACTCGAATGTGAGAGTCACTCACATTTATGTGGGTACTAAATTTCAGCATTCTACAAAGCTTGATTCATTTCTATGTTCATGACTTACAGACAAAATGCAATCTACTAATAGAACTATTTTTTTCCACATTTACACGTGCAATATACAGATATTTATAGTAGGCTATAAGCATTCAAGTACTAATTAATAACGTTTTTCTACATGGCCCTGTGTATAACAAGAAGAAGGAATCCCCATAGGAAAGTTTTGCACCAAAATAAATTACTAGACAATTAAGATACTACTACTAGGCACCTTACGTACGTAGATAGATCCGTCGTCAGATAATATCTAGCCCTAGCCTATGTACATAGCTTTAGAATCACAGCTTTTTGGATACATACATACGTAATTGTGAATACACTACCTATGTGGATAAAATATTTCTTTATAATGATGATAAAGTTCTGCCTTTAGTTTTGTAGCCATGATTGTGTGAATAAACATATAATTTTTATGTGTTACACAAAGGGCACGAACGGGGGTACCTCATCCAATTTATTTGCCAAAGGCATTTTGCTATATAATAATGTTATGATGATATAATAAATTTATTCTATTGTACATAAGAGTGTAGTTTAGCATACAAATAATTAAGTAAATTATACATATAATAATTCTTGTTAGGATAAACATGCAGCCCAAAACATGGATATGTATAGCGTGGTTAAAGTTCAGGTAGACCTTTAGCTTTTATACCCATGATTTTTATAACAGTCAGTTTTTGCTTGATTTTTCTCACACGCTCGTTTTCTACTAAGTCAGTATGTGTTATGTAGACTATATAGAAGATATTACAAACACATGAACTTTTGTGCAAAGTCTCATACACTTCAGTTTGTGTGTCGACTTTACCATTTCAGTATTCCCTCACAATATAAACATTCAAGTTTATTGCATAGTTGAAGTTGAAGCTTTAAGCATAAAGTATTGTTGTGATTGTGCTGCTTAAATGTATTTTCAGTTTTAACTTTTATCGTAGCTTTAAAATTGCCAACCTGTTTGTGGATTATACACAATGTTTTAACTTTGGTTATGTTATTGTATACTTAGTTTTGTTTTGTGTGATTTGATACATGTGAATTGTGGATAAATTGGTCGTGTGTATTCCATACTTGACTTTGAGCAACGTCCCACCCGCTACTTGCTCTGTGTATACAAAATCCAGTGCTTAGGTATATACAAAACAACCCATCTGTCTTTCTGTCTACGTGTTAAACAGATGTATAATTGCCTAACCCTTCCATGAAGCTGGAATAAGCTTTGAACTGTTGTTGTGTAGTGTCGAGTTTTGTTTGAAGGTTAACTTATAGTTGTACTGACGGTCTCACAGATAGAAATCCAACTTAAGTATTAATTACATGTGAACCGCATTAATTTTTATCTGTAGGGCAAAGTACAAACTATAAATCAACAAAAACAATATCTTTTTGTTGTGTAGCAAGTCTATTCTTCAGCTGTAAAGTAGCTGCTGACTTGTGTTTATATTTGTGTATCGCTCTGGAAATTGCTGCTTTTGAAATACACATTTTTGATATTTTATACTGAAATTTTGTTTCTTTATAAAAACTGTTTTACAATAATCCGAATTTTTAAGCGTGTTATTTGGTGAAATCGAATTGCAGTTCAATTTAAGTGAATCGTCACATCAGTAAGCCGGCATCAAGTAAGAAATGGCCACGGATTGTGAAAAGGTTAGAATGTATTTCTCTTTACAGTTATTGTTTTGCTAATATTTTTTGTTTGGTATGAAATAATTAAATAAATATTAATTAAGTACACTTGTACGATGTAATACTGTGGTGTAGGGCGTATGTATAACTGAATAGGTTACTTAGAAATTATTGCTAATTAACATTAAACTCACTGCTATTTACTTTGCTATCAATAGCAGTGATTAAACTATTAATTATTTTGTCATATAGGTAATCGAATTTATTAAACACAAGTAATTATGCTACATCACAACGGAAATAATATATTATTGTTGAAGAAGGAGAATATACTCATATCAAAATTATTGAAGCTTAAGTCTAGACATTAAATTGGTCGTTCGTAGATAATTTTTTTACTAGCAATTGCTAAGTGTGAATAACTTTCTTAGCTTTGCAATTAACGAATTAACAGATGTAACTAAATTATTCTCAAACAAGTTGCTTTTATTTCTTGTATCTACTTTTATCTTCTAAGCAAATTTAATTCTTCCTAAGTACCTACCTAATAAAAAATGATCCTTTAAAAAATATCATTGTTAGACTATACTGTATAAGATTTATGATTTTATAAAGCCATAAATTATTCCAGGTTAGCATACATGTAAATTAATGAGCTATATTGTGTAGCTCATTAATATATTGAGTAGCAAGAGGGTGTTTGGTGCCCCCCTCCGAAACCAAATCCTGTCTACGCCTATGCAGCTCATAATATATAATACGGGCTTATAATTTATAATATGTCCTACTCATTAAAACTGGAGAGACTCATTGTTCAGTTTTTTGTTCCATCAATAAAAAATTAGACAATTATAAATCATCCTCTCTCTCGATGCAATGTCCTGTTGCGTGTAAAAATCCATTAATCAGTACTATCAATGTATGAATAGTGTTTTAGCCGTTCATTAGCCCTTTTACAATGGTTAAGATGAGTTATATTCGGGTGTTCTTGATTTTGGATTACAATAATTATAATAGAATAGTGTATGGCCCTCACCTATATAATTACCTACACTACATCGGTGAGGGACAATAAAAATTATATTAGTATGAACTAAATTATTTGTATAGTTGCACATGCAGTTGCATCGATTTTACAACTTAATTGCAAGATGAAGTATGTAATAATTCTTGTACTGTGTAGGATTAAGTACTTGGTAGTTATAAAGTTAGTATCCTTAATGTTATGGCATGTGAATATTCCATAGTCATCTAAAGAACCAATCTATTGCAGAAAGAATATTTCCTTGGAAGTAATAAAATAAAATATTTTCTCACTTAATTCAGATACTGATAAGGACCAGAAATGCCTTCGAAAGTGGAAAAACTCAACCTCTTTCCTTTCGAAGGGAACAGCTTGAAAATTTACACCGCATGTTTAAGGAAGGATCTGCAGAAATTCTTGAAGCATTAAGAAAGGATTTAAGGAAGGCTCAATTGGAAGGTACTAATATTATTCCAGCAAAATGTAATAACATAATTTACAAAGCTACCTGAATTGTATACCTACATACATGAGCTATTTATGCAAACACTGTACATCATCTTATTTTGTATTTAGTATTTATAGACATACTTATACTTTTTCATGTGAATGGATTGAGTAATTAAATTCGTATTTTTGGTATATTCGCAGCAACCCTTTACGAGATTGAAATTGTCCAGAATGAGTGTATAGGACTGTTACGAAATCTGAAAGAATTGGCTAAACCCACTGCTTTGCCTATGAATCTCCTTGCAGTACTGGATAGCGGTTATGTTAAAAAAGAGCCTTATGGAGTCGTTCTCATTTTAGGTATGAAAAAATTCTCAAATAACTTGACTCATGGAATATAAGAAGCAAATTATTGTGTTTCTAATGTCATTTTATGTCTTTTTACAAAATAGGAGCATGGAACTATCCATTTTTACTCACTTTGCAACCAATGGCAGGTAAGACCTTACATAATGCGTCTAAACGCGTGCATATTAGCTATTAATTTCTTGAGACATGTTTATTCTCAATTCAATATTGTTTGTGTTTTTATAGGTGCCATTGCTGCTGGAAACTGTGTTGTTTTGAAACCATCAGAAGTAGCTCCACATTCTGCTGCCACTATGGCTCGTCTCATTCCAAAATACTTGGATCCTGTGAGTTGTAATGTTTTTGGTTATAAATCTTTGTCTGAGAATTGACACTGAGTTGTATTGTTATGTTTATAACAAAGACAAAATGAGTAGGTATTATATTTAGAGGTGGAAAATTGATGTTTGCAATTTTTGATATTGTTAGGATTGCTATCAAGTGTTTCTTGGTGATGTTGATGCTACAAAAAATCTCTTGAAGAATAAATTCGACTATATTTTTTGCACGGGATCTTCTGCTGTTGGAAAAAGTGTTATGGCGGCAGCTGCTCCAAATCTGGTTCCTGTTACGCTAGAATTAGGAGGAAAAAGGTAGAATACCTACGGTACAATTAAGATTTACGACGGGAAACAAGTTTGAAATTTTGAATTTCATATATTATAATGTGACGATTTTGTAATATAGCCCTTGCTACATCGATGAATCGGCAGATTTTTTTATTGCATCGAAACGAATCCTTTGGGGAAAGTTCATGAATTTGGGACAAACTTGGTAAATCCATTTAATTATTTATACAGCAACCTTACGATGAATAATTGCAGTCTCCATAAATTACAAAATTGCAAATATTTTTTGAATTAGTATTGCTCCTGATTACATCCTTTGCTCGAAAAAAGCTGAAGTTGAATTCTTGCAAGTGGCTCAAAAGGTTATGGAGGAATGGTACGGAGATAATCTACAGGGAAATCCAGATATGCCTCGCATTATAAATGAGAAACATTTCAATCGTTTAAAAGGTCTTCTGGAGACTACAAATGGAAATCTGGTGTTTGGTGGAAGAAATGACGCCAATGATCTTTGGATTGAACCCACAATTGTTGGTTAGAGATGCTCTTTGATAACTTTTCTCATTGTACTTCCAGTATAACTTTCCATTGTTACACTACAATTGTAAACTTAAACCTACTACAATACAATACTAACTTTTTTTTTTCTTTTACAAAAGCTGATGTCACAGAGCACGATTCTTTGATGCAAGACGAGATTTTCGGACCTATTTTGCCCATTGTTACTGTTGATTCCGTGGATGATGCTATAGCATTCATTATTAAGAAGTATGAAACCCCAGTATACTTTAGTTATAATCATAGTCATAAATGTGGATCATAAAAATATTATTATGTTGCTTACAGACCGAAGCCTTTAGCTTTGTACACATTTGCCAAAGATGACAGAGTCAATAGTCGAATTATTGAGAAAACAAGTTCAGGTGGAGTTTGTGTCAATGATGTGACTTGGCACTCAGCATGTAAGAATCATCTTCATTTTAGTAATTGTATTTATAATGTGATCTTTAATAAATGACCCCCCCCTATCTGTCAAATATATATAATTATTATTTTATTGAATGAAACGAATTAATAACTTTTTATAATGTAATTTTGCAGGGCAAGGATTGCCATTCGGAGGTGTAGGGGAGAGTGGTATGGGTTCCTACCATCTTGAGTTTTCATTCGACACATTTTCGCACAGTAGATCTGTTTTGACTCGTTCATTCAGTGCTTTGAGTGAGAAACTGGGAGAGGCAAGATATCCTCCATACACCAACGGCAAAATTAAAATCTTTCAATTCATTTTGGGGAATTTTCACAAATTCAATGTGAAATGGGGAAGAATTTTTACTCACACCCTTGCTGCAGCTTTTGGTGCTGCTGCTGTTCTGGCTTTCTTTCTGATATTCAATCCTACCAAATGAACCCAAAAGATTATCACTCCATTCGTCTTCAGATTTACATAATATATAACTACTAATGTGTTATTATATTATTTATTACTGTTACAGATTATATATTTAGAAATCTTATCTGTGTAATGTAAAGTAACAATTATTCTTCGTTACTGAATTTATTGTTAACATTAAGATTTCTACGTATTTAGTTTTCTTGCTTTGAATGAATATTCACAATTGTATTCATTTTTTAGGTTGTAATTTCATTTGTAAAGTTTCTTTTCCATAATGCTAGTAGTATTAAGTCTTTTTCAGTCCAAGAAATTACAATTTACACTGTGTTTTAAGTGTAGTAAAAATTAATCCAGCTAGGTGACATTTCTGATTCCTAGAACAATCAAGAATCTCTTAATTAGGATCTAGGACTCAAATTGTTAACATTAGTTTTTAAACAGCTTTAGTTGTATGAATCGTAATTGTAGACGTGTCTAAAACATTTATTTTGCTTAATATTTGATATCAACCATTTTCTAATGTGAATGTATGATTTTAAAATTGATATTACGTTTGTCATATTATCCTTTGATATTAATTTGATATTTCTTCTAGATTTACAATCTTCTAATTTACTTAACTAATGCTATGATAATCTTTTAAATCATTGATTTCTCAAAAGCTCAAAGCTAAAGCTCTTAAATAATAGTACCATAGTTTTCTTAATATTGAAATGTGTTAATTACCGTTACAATTAATATGTACGGGTAACTCAAATATATACAAAAATTTACATGAAATACCTAATCAATAGTAATCAAAAAGGTTGTAATGACGTGATTCAGTCATGGCGTTGTGCATACTTCAAATGTTACAATTTCCAGAACCCTTGCTACAAATTAACAAAAGTATTACAAAATTTTTAATCAATTTTGACAGTTTTCAACTACACAACTCTACCAGTTACCAAACCAAATGATTCGGATCACACGAACAAAAGGTGTGCAGTACTAGTGTCGAATATGTCATTAAAAATGTCGATAAAGCAATAATCATTATCTTCGCCTTGTTTGTATGTACAGGTATGTATCTACTTAATCTAGGTACCTAAACCTATGAAATACAACTTTTAATATTTAAATCTTGACATAACATGAATGTATGTTGTTTATGAAAAATAAAATTAACTACAGGCCAATCATTGTGGTGTACAAAATCATTAATCAATACCAAACAACGGAAATCATTTTTGTAATGCATATATTATATGTATCTGTCATTTTTTGTTGTATTCAGTCTTCAGTGATTTGGGTTTGGATAAATTCTTTAATTGCCTACTTGATAATGTTACTAATCTATCCCGGATATAATAATAAAATATGAAATTAAATTAAATTGTTTAGCAAAAAGTATATAGATACTTCCATGGTCTCAATTTCGTCATGAAACAAAGCACTTTAAAACTCAGATCTGGAAAAATTGTTGTTTAAAAAACTAGGTGTTATATTATGCCTTGTATATATCGCATATCGGTGGTCGCAAATATTTAATAACAGTTTTTTTTTCAAATTCACGATTCTAAAAGCAGATGTACATTAAATATTTGCAATTAGGTATAATCAGTAGGTAATGTAGGATAGGATAGGAATGTATTCTTTTCCAGACTAGTGCAATCCATACATTTGTATGCGAAAAAATAATTTCTTAGAAAGAAGCATGAATATTTTTTTTTAAATATAGCACATTTATGTGGGGGTTTATAATTTAGTTAGTTACAGCTCTGTTTTCACAGTATTACTAATTGTTAGACGCAAGTACATTAACAGTGCATATAATTTCACACATTACAAAATGGGGGGCAGGTGTAAGTATTTTTACATGCAATAAGTTATATTACACAATAAGCAGAGCACATAATTTTGGTGAATAATCTGAGACATTATACAATTTGATGATGCCTTGCATGCTGCAAGACACTGATGCAATTTGGCGAAGAAAACCATGAAACTTCAAGACTGATGCTCCCTTGAAGGCTCTTCATGGTTGAGGTGCTTGTCCAGGATGTTCTGCTTGTCCTTGAGAAGTTCGTCGTTCACCTGGAGGAGCTTGTCCTTGAGAAGTTCGTCGTTCACCTGGAGGAGCTTGCCCTTGAGAAGTTCGTCGTTCCCCTTGAGGGGCCGGTCCTTGAGAAAGTCGTCTTTCTCCTTGAGGGGCTTGTCCTGGAGGAGCTTGTCCTGAAGGGGCTTGTCCTGGAGGAGCTTGTCCTGGAGGGGCTTGTCCTTGAGAAGTTCGTCGTTCACCTTGAGGAGCTTGTCCTTGAGAAACTCGTCTTTCTCCTTGAGGGGCTTGTCCTGGAGGGGCTTGTCCTGGAGGGGCTTGTCCTTGAGAAACTCGTCGTTCGCCTTGAGGAGCTTGTTCTTGAGAAAGACGTCGTTCACCTTGCGGGGCCTGTCCCTGTGATACTCGACGTTCCCCTTGTGGAACTACTGAAGGGTCTGGTGGAGCTTGTCCCTGGGAAATTCGACGTTCGCCTTGCTGAGGTGGATGTTCACCTTGGTTGTAACTTTGCGCTGGTTGCATAGTGTAACCCTCATTAGGGGGAACTGCTCCGTGTTCTAAAATAATTAGTACACACAATATATACACAATTTTGGTTTCAAAAGCAAACACAATAAAAATGGTCATTTTCAATGACATGAGACATTGCCAGAATAGATGATTTACTAACCAGCAAAAGGTGCCTGGCTGTGTTCCACGGGTAAAACATTAGAACTCATCTTGTCCGGGATCACTTCAATTGCTAAAAAAGAAAATATCAATGGGAAATCTTGTTTCATTTTCTTCATTTTTTAAATTGTTCATAATTTTTAATACTACCTTCCTCAGGAGGGGCATAATTAAGGTCTCCTTCCTCAAACTCATCTTCTTCCTCTTCGGCATTTCCTTCTTCAGCCAAGGGACCGCCGAACCCAGTAGGACCATGAGGATTTGAAGGAATAAAGCCATCAGTGGTGGGTTCTGGAGCTGGAGGAGCTGCATTACCATTTTCTTGTTGAACATGAGCCCATTGACGCTGTCGAACAACTTCTAATGCATTTTGGACATCTCGTCGCTTTAGTTCTTCATTATATCTCCACCGAAGAAGCCAATGACCAAGGTACTCAATAGGATCTGCGGGTCGACGAATGCATATTTCGGCCAGGGCTGCAACTAAAATGGGCCCGAGATTTTTCTTGAGATATTCTACTTCTTGGTAGGTTCTTTCATTGATAGCGTTGTTGTTTTGACCTTGATTATTCATTTTATAATCTGCTCTTTAAGTACCTGTGCAAAACGCCTAGGCTGAGTTTGGAGACGCGAATATTGCAATTAGTATACTGGAACAGTGGGAACTTCCAGCTGTATCACTGCAAAAACAGAGAGCAAATAATTTCAAATAATAAATCTACGAAAATATTGAGTTTTGCTTCCTGAATACCTTTTTCATGTCAAATACTAGACTTGTTGCGACATTTTTTGATGATAAATAAAATATAGATAATTCGAGTGCTGGTATTGGAAACAAGAGTGGTTAGCTGGACAACAAACTTTACCTTTTTCATTTTTGAAACAATTGACTATTTTTTGTATTTAAAAAAAAATCGACCTAAAAATTATTATAAACTATCCGAATCGTCAATCACCAATTAAATAAATATCCTCAAATTATTTCCGAGAGATCCTAGATTTAGATTTTATAATGTATGCACTCAATGCTGGATGATCCTTAAATAACCGGGTCACCCTAGCTTCATCAGCGGGTTGTAAACTTGTAAAACTATATCTAAATATACCTGTATAAATTCTAGAATTTACGTATATTTTAGCATTATAACATAATTACAACTGTTTCCTCATAAATGAAGTATGCAATATCCTATACGACTATAGAATGTATGTGGGATTTTGTGTATTGAACTTGTATTTGACAATAAAGCATGAAAAATGAAAATGACACCTCTCTGCCTATTTTGTAACCAAGGTCGTATACAGTAATTGATTTGGGGGAGGGCAAAATCCCACTAAGAGATAAATGTGCCTTATAATTACGCGAAGCCAGAAAAATTGAAATGGTCAAATCAACGTACATAAAATTCACTCATAGTCATAACGCTGAAATGTTGTCACTTTTTCGCAGCCCTAGTCAAGTTCTTCAACAATAATTTAATTATAGAATCTACATAAAAATCTTTCTTATAAAAAATAGCTAGGATCAATTATTTTTCTAGGGTAATTTAACAATACCCATGGAAAGGATACATTTTTTCATTTCCTAATTCCTATGAACTTCAACTTATGGTAAAGGGTCTCTGACTGATTGATAATCTCTGTATTCTAAGATTAACTCTAACGTTTAAATATCGAGATACCTACATTTTATACTATTGCAAGCTTTATTGGAGAATGCTTGGAAAACAAACTAACAAAACCCATTTCTCTTATATATTATTTTTAAATATTCCTAGAATATAATTTCATCATTCTAGGAAAAAACTACTGTTCAATCATATAGTAATTATCATTAAAGAGATGTTATTTTTGTTGTCACATATTTTGTACTTCGGAGAGTAAAGTATCTAAATATCAACATCAATACAACTAATTATTTCGAGGTAATATCAAGAAACATCTCAATTGCAGACATCCAACCGACGTAAATAAAAATTCACTTTAAGATTCACATTATGTGCTATAGAGTAGGTGTAATCAGTGTACTGTAGAATTGTGTTGTTTTTGCGCCTGAATTGTGCAACGATGTGGTAGTACATGTGTCATCGCTATGTATATAATACAGTATATTATAATAAAATATGTATTTCGTTTCTTTCTGAATGATAACGGTAGTTTGACACTTACAGTAAGGATAAAATCAAGACAGTCGTCTGCACTACAATGACAATAAATCAGATTGAAAGGAAAAACCCATTGTCGATATAGGCATAATAGCTCTGTTCGATAAGTTCATACTAATTTAGTGGAAACACTTCCGTATTATTGTTTAATGGATTTTTCGACGTATTTCTGCCCTTACACACAATTGTACGTATACATATGGATTGTGGGGTATGCGTCAATAAGTGATGTTACGAAATCATTTTTTTCCTGTTCTTCTACTTCATTCTTCATTTACACTTGTTAGAGAGAGAGACTTGTTAGAGACAGAGTTTATCATTTACTTAAAATTGGGAATAAGTTTCTTCTTTAAAAATACAAAGTTTAAAAATGTGGTTTACTACAATTGTAATTCTTCCTACTTTTCTTTCTTTTTTCATGATGTGCTGCTGCTTTGTAGCAGCACATCATGATATTCACAACGATGTAGACCTTAAGAGAATGCTGGAAAAAATGGTAGTGGAACTTGGGGCTGGGAGACTCGCTGTTTCATCCTATTTGCACTATACAGCAGACAATTGTCTTCAGCATTTCAATTCTTCACAAACAGTGGGCCAGGTAAAAAACCTATGAAGCATAAAAATAATTTTTAGTAAAGTCGATGTAAAATTCTAAAATTGTTATATTTTGTGTCTGAAGGAAAGTCTAAATTGTTATTCAAATGCTTATGGAAAGAAAAACATTAATAACAATTCTAAAGAGAATCCTGGCCAAAAGAAACTTAACGAAGAACAAAACTGGCATAATTTGTGCTCAGTTTGGCCACTTTTAAGCCAGTGCCATAAGAAGACCACAGTCCCAGCTACAGACCAATGTTACAGAGCTATATCGGAGAAACAAGCAAGGGATAAACATGAAAGTAATTCCCAAGTAATGGATTTTCGAAGAGGAACTCACGCATTGAGATTTACGGATGCATATTTAAATTTTCATTGCACTGACATACAAAGGACTGTGGGTAAGTGTTAAAATAAATGCAAGGAATTAAAAAAACCTAAAGATTTCTGTTGAAAAAATTGACTAAATCAAATATATAATTTGGAACAGGCGTTTTAGAAATTGCAAGACCGAGTCACTTTATCTGCTTCAAGTATTTACAAGAAAATATTAAAAACTGTACAAACACTGCTGTAGATCGTAATTCATACACTGAATATAATCTTACCAGGTAATAGTACATATTTTCAATTTTAATGAATTTGAAAAATTATTTAATTAATATATTCTAAAGCAAGGCCGTATACAGTAACAGGGTGGGTAAAATCCCAATGAGGTACAGAAATAAACATACTAACATTGAACTAACAATTCACATCAATGCAACATAAAAAGCAATCTCATTTTTGCGTTTGCCCCTTGTATACGGACTTGCTCTAAAGTGTATAAAAATTAATTTTTAACACCCTTTATAAAGGAGTTTAGAATTGATCCGGGATTGCTTCAAGGAAGAATACAGCAAACAAGCTGACTATTGTTTACGGAAAAACTCTGAAGCTGGAAAAGTTTTGCCCTACATAGAAGAAATGTTCATATCCATCAATTCTCATTTGGAAACTATTAATGTCAACAATAATAATTTCGAGTTCCAGGAAACGTCGCAATCACAACCATCCGACGCAAATAAAAATATCGTGCCGATTGTAGACAATAAGATCGAGACTAGCAATAAAAATGACAACGACGAAACATCAAAAGCTACAATACCAACGCAGAACTCTACTGGGGCGATTAAAGATCCATATCTTCAAGATTTTTTGACTAAAGTTATGCATCCTGAGGAAGAATCTTTTTTGTCTACATCAATCGACCTTACTACAAAATCTGCCGTTTCATCCAATCTTTATCACGACAATCGTCAACAAGAAGATTCTCCTCCACCTCTTGCCAACACAAATAAGAGCAATGTGTTGAGCCAAACTTCGCTCGTCGCCTTATTTTTATGCACGTTGAATTCCCTTATAATTTTTAATGTTCTTAATTTTTGAAACTATTAAT